>CATKHJ010001131.1:0-13332 GCA_949750685.1 Vernicia montana | reverse complement strand
ACAAACCAAATTTCTTCATTTGGCCACCTACTTGTGAACTAATTTTGACAATAATTTGGTGGGTAGTTGAGCTAATTTTGATATTAACACCTCCCCTCAAACTTAAGGTGGTATAGTTGATGCCAGCTTGAGTTTGCTAAGAAGATCTTGAAAATGAGTGGGAAGATGTGTTTTCGTGAAGATATCAGCTGTTTGATTAGTAGAGGAGACAAAATGCAATATTACTGTGCCTTGAGTGACATAGTGGCTAACAAAGTGGCAGTCGATCTCAATGTGTTTTGTTCGTTCATGAAAAACATCATTGTGAGAGATTTGTATTACACTTCTATTATTACAGTGGAGTGTAATTGCATAAAAGTGTGTGATACCCATATCAGTGAGTAACCATCGTAACCAAAGTAATTCAAATGTCACATCAGTAAGAGCACGGTACTCGGATTCTGTGCTAGATCGAGCAACAACAGTTTGCTTTTTTGCTTCGCCAAGAAATAAGAGAATCACCTAAGAAAAAATAATAATCTGTAGTAGAACGATGATCTGTTAGATCACCAGCCTAGTCAGCATCATAGTATCCAGATAACATCAAAGAAGAGTTAGCAGAGAAGTGTAAACCATGAAAAAGAGTTCCTTTAATATATAGTAGAATCCGAATCACTGCTGCATAGTGAGATGAGCGAGGAGTAGTCATGAATTGACTGACCAAATGAACAACATAAGAGATGTCAGGCCTAGTGACAATGAGATAAACTAGACTCCTAACTAGTTGGCGATACAGAGTAGGATTGTCAATAGAAGTGCCATCTAGAGGAGTGAGTTTGCAATTCAGCTCCAAAGGAGTTGATACCATTTTACAGTCAGTAAGACCTGCTCAAGAAAGTAGATCAGAGGCATACTTTACTTGAGATAGATAATAGCCTTGAGAATTATGAGAAACTTCAAGACCCAAAAAATACCTAAGAGAACCAAGATCTTTCATTTCAAAATGTTGATGGAGATAACGTTACACTTCTGAAATGCCAGATGTGTCACTACCTGTTATGATCATATCATCAACATAAAGTAATAATATGACATTGCCACGGTCAGTGTGACAAATAAATAGTGTGGAATCATATTTACTAGAGACAAAGCCAAATTGAGTAAGGGTTGAACTGAATTTGGCAAACCATGTCCGAGGAGCTTGTTTCAATCCATACAAAGCTCGCCGAAGCTTGCAAACTTTATGAGTAAAATATCTAGGAGGAGGTTTCATGTAAACTTCTTCAGAAAAATCACCATTAAGAAAGGCATTTTTGACATCCATCTGAAAAAGTTTCCATTTTCGAACAGCAGCAATGGCTAATAGACTGCAAACAGGTGTTAGTCTGGCAACTGGAGCAAATGTTTCTTCATAGTCTACTCCATATCTTGATTATACCCCTTGGCTACTAAACGAGCTTTATAACGTTCAACAGAACCGTCAGAACGAGTCTTGATTTTATAAATCCATTTACAGCCAATAGATGTCTTTGCTGGAGGAAGATCAATGAGATCCCAAGTATGAGTTTGCTCCAAGGCTTGGATTTCTTCAGTCATAGCTTGCTGCCAAAGAGGGTCAGTACTTACCTCACGATAAGAGTGAGGTTAATGTAGGGTGGCAATAGCAGAATAACAGTGATAATCTCTAAGGTAACTAGGAGTTTCTCTTACCCGAGTGGATTGACGAGGAATAAGTGCAAGTTCAGGATCAACAGTGGTAGCAAGTTCAGGAGGGGCAGGTGGGCATGTATTAGTTGAGAGAGTATCAGAATCAACAACATCAGAACAAAGAAATAACTCAATAGAGGAATCTGTAAAAAAGAAGGAGTCAGTAGTAACAAAATTGTGAAACTTAGAAAGAGTGGAGAACATTGTGGTTTCCCAAAAAGTAACGTGATGAGAAATGCGTAATTTATTAGAAATAGGATCTCAACAATGATATCCCTCGTGTTCAATCCCATAACCCAGAAAAAAACATAAACGAGCACGAGGTTCCAATTTTGTATGTTCATGGGGTTGCAGAAGAACAAAACAGGCACAACCAAAAGGTTTATGCATTTTATAATCAGGAAACCATACAGTTTTTCAAAGGGAGATACATTTTAGAGAACTAAAGTAGGGACCCGATTAATGTTATAAGCATAAGTGAGAGCTGCTTCTCCCCAAAATTTTATGGGCATGAGGCAAAGATGAGATGTGCAAGAACAGAGTCTAAAATGTAATGATCCTTTCGTTCAGCACGACCATTTTGTTGGGAAGTATGAGGACAAAAACGTTGAATGACCGTGCCCTGTTGAGTTAGATAATGAAGTAAAGAAGAATATTTATATTCCATAGCATTGTCTATTCGAAGAGTTTTAATGGTACTAGAAAACTGAGTTTTTGATCATAGTTGCAAATGTGATATAGATTTGAGGTAACTCAGATCGATTTTTCAAAAAATAAATCCAAGTAAATTGAGAATAATCATCAATAAATAAGACAAAATAACGGTAACCATTTATAGTAGAGATAGGGGAAGGTCCCCAAATATCAGAATGAATTAAACCAAACAAAGTATCAGAAATAGAATTATTATTATTAAACGATAATGCAGGTTGTTTGGCAAGTTGACAATCGAGACACTTAAAAGACTCAAATTTCGTAGATCCTAACAATCCACGAGAAATTAAAGACTGAAGTTTACTAACGGATGCATGACCAAGGCGAAGATGCCATTGGTGACTAGAAGAAGCGGTAGTAGTAGTAGTAGTAGACACAATTCGTTGTGGAAGATGAAGAGATACAAGCTCAAATAACTGACCCACTTTGCGACCTCGTCCTAAGAATTTGTTCCGTTTGTGGATCCTATACTTGACAACTAAAAGGAGAAAAAAATAACATTTAGTCCTTATTCACATAACTGACCAACAAAGACAAGATTGAATGATAGGTTAGGAATACAGTAGGTGTTAGAGAGGCTAAGATTGGGGGTAGATGCATGACCAATATGAGTGATGTGCATCTTATCTCCATTTGCTATGTGTATGGGTGGTAAGGAAGAGGCAGGTTTGGCAGAAGATAAGAGATTAAGATCAGTGGTCATATGGTTAAAACATGCAGAGTTGAAAACCCAATGAGAATTACCTGGAGTGACAGACATAGTGGCAGATTGATTAGAAGAGATAACCTGTTTGTGTAAAGCCTCAAGATCACCCATAGTGATGGTAGAGGAATCTTCTGTGGCAGCGGCAGTGACGGAGGTGGATCCATATTTGGAGAAATTTTTGGATTTAGAAAATCCATTCTGTGGTCGCGATGGGCGAGTTGGACAATGCTCAAGAATGTGACCATGACTGTGACAATATCTGCATTCTACAGTTAGGAAGTTAGCAAAACTATGACCAGGTTGATTACAGTTCTTACATAGTTGACTGCCAGATCTTGAATTTGAGGACCGAGTAGTTGCAAGGGTCAATTCAGAAGTTGGTTGTTTTCCCAGATCAAGTTGAGTCTCCTCAAGGATAATTTCTTGGATAGTTGTATCCAAGGTAGGAAGAGGATGCCGATGTAGCTGAGAGGCGTGGACCTCTTCATAATCGGGTCGAAGAGCCATAAGAACTTGAATCAGATGAAGATGGTCTTCACTGATCTTGGCTTGGGATAACTGATTTTAGATCGGTTGAACTTGAGCAAAAAAGTCATTTACAGACTGACCAGATTCTTGTTTGAGATTGTGGAGAGTGGTCCACAGCTGAAAATAGTGTGCAAGACCAGTAGTTTGATACCGGTTGGCTAAGAAATCCCAAATGGCTTTTGCAGTATCATATTGAGCAAACTGAATGTGAATGGCAGGAACAAATATATTACAGAACCATGTGATGATCTGATGATTTTTGTTATCCCAATCTTCGAGGCGATCAGTAAATTTGACATCATATTCATCTAGTGCCTTGGTTGGTATGGTGATATCTCCAGTGATAATGCACCAGAGTTTTTGACCAATCAAGAAACTTTTCATTCCTTGAACCCACAAGTTATAATTAAATCCATTCAGAACTATTGCAATTGGTTTTATAATATATGATTTCTCCATCTTAAGAGATTTGAATTGAAATCAATTCAATGAGTTAGAATTTTGAAAAAAATATACCAAAAATGGATTCAAGAGGCCAAAAAACTTTAGGAATTGGTCTGATTTTATTGAAAAACATGATGAAAATGGTCGAACCGGTCGATCAAAGTATACTGAACCGATTCGGTTAGAGGTTGACCAGGAGGCTGATTGGATCGGACTAGAACATGGATCGGGTAAGAGCAGAGCGTGGATCCGGGTCGGACAGGAATGGACCCCACTTTGGCTAACGTGTCGACACGTGTCACAAAGTTACTGGTACAGTGTTGATGACGTGGCAGGTGCCACACGGCAGATGGTAGCTGGGTTGCTAACGTGTCGATGATGTGGACTGACAGGTGCTGACGTGGCACTGAGCTGGCTAGTCTTCAACCTCCAGACGGCGTGTACAGCGAGTGGGCTCAGTCGCAGATCTTTGGGTGGCGCGCGTGTGATGTCCGATGAAGCTCCTAAAGGTGTAAAAAAAAAAATTTATGGTGAGAGCTTTCTAATGGTATGGTCAAAATTTTTTTTTGACATGTGCATGAAAATTTTTCAGAAGGGACAAATTTTGTTTCAGAAAAAAAAAATTTTGCATAAAAATGGCTGAGAATTTTTTTTTTTTTTATTCTAAATGAACATGGGCTCTGATACCATGTTAATATTAATACTAGAAACTGAGAAAGAAATGGAATGATCTTGTATATTGATTGTGTATACTACAAGAGAAAATATACGGTATTTATAGAGCTCTAATAGCACTAATGAAAGCTTGATTGAAGGCTGCACATGGAGGTGTTAGCTGCTTGATTGAAGGTTGCACATGGAGATGATGTTAGAAGTTCACAGATTAGGTGCAAAGATGGTGATGGTGGGTGAGATTGTTTGACTATTGTTATTTACATTTATATTTTCACATTAACTGTAATTGTGAGCATGCCACGTGCAGGTGAAGATACACAAACTTGTAAATCGCGCCATTTACACTTCTAGGACCAAATAATTAGAGACGAAGCCAAAATCCATTCATTGTGGGGCAAAAACAAGTCATTAAAATAATATATAAGTCATTAAGTATTTATAATTTTTCATTTAACATTCAAAATAAAAGTTTATTAATACAAAAGAAAATAAGTCTAATTCAATAAAAAAAAAATAAAAATATAAAGAGAAGATGAATGATTTGTTTTTGGATTATAGGTTAAATTTTGAATTAGATTTAAAAGAAATTGTTATGATTACACTTAATTATTCAATTTAAAGACCAATAAAAATAAATAAAGCTCAAATTTATCACATCTTAAAGTTGGGGGTAAATTAAACATTTTTAAAGGGGCTAATTTAATTTTTTAATTTTAAAAATACACTTATATACATTATAATTTTTTTGTTCTTGGCCCCCTTTGCCATCGTCCCTGTAGATGATTGTGAGTACTCAAGCTTTCTTACCACAGTATAATTGAACCCTCAATAGCAATTAGGGAACAATAAATTAAATAACACAGTAAAACTATAGAAAAAGAGAACTTTTATTGATTGAAAGCAATAGTTACATAAAGATTAGAGAGTTGAAGGTTGAAGGATGAAGAAAGGATTTGCCCGTTGGGGCTGATAGAAGGCACTGAGCCTTATTAAGTGTTGGATTGGTTGAGACTTGTACAAAAGTTACAATTTTGTTTAAATAATTCCTTAAGGAGATAACTGCTCCACTACTATTATAGGCTAGCTAGCAATTGCTTCTCCACTCCCTAAGGATGACTTAATTGCTGGTAACCTCTGATAACTACTGGTGTTCTTCTCTAGAATTTTCCATTGTCCTCTGGACTACCAAACGTCTTGCAACTGTGAAATTTTAATCTGTATGCATAGATGGGCCTCTCTTAGTCTTTGGGATTGATTCACTAATGGGTCTTTTTAATGGATTTAGCCTACTTTACATCTATGGTGCAAACAATGCCCCCCGCATATAATTTAATTAAAAAATTAAACTTGTATGGATTATAAATATTGTTTCCATGCCTTCAATATTTTATTCCCACAATAAGACCAAAGATTGGGTACACTGACCTTGAGTAAAATTTCAAAAAACAAAACAAAGTAAAAATTCTCCCCAAGCCTCCACAGTGTAATAATTCCACATAAAGAATTATTTTTCCCCAGCTTCTTTTAATTTTTCTTCCACAAAGCCAAAAAATCCTAGTCCTTCTTTAATTCCTAATTTCCTCCAATTTAATCCCTTTCTAACAAATTTAAGGATTAGGAATTTTTCAAATACCCAAAATTTATCCACAACTTCCCAAAATTCACCCAATTTACCACAAGGGATAAAAAAATTTGAAATGTCCCCAAACTCTTTCTCTATCGTCCTTCTCTTCCTTTTCTCTTCCCTCTTTTTCTTTTTCTTCCCTTCCCTGCCGATTTGCTTCTCCATCGCCGACGGCAGTAGCTACCACATCCTTTGGTGGCGTTAGCTCATCGACTGATCCACGTCCACCAGCGTCCACCAAACTAGTGTGCAATGCTTGCAATGCAATAGCTGGCTTGCAACTCCAGTGACCCTTCGCAACTCTGGCAGTCTCCTTTCCCTCAATCTTGGCCTATTTTCCATTGTTGAGAGGTAAGGAATTTTAATTTTCTCTTGCAAATATCAATGGGTTTTGTTATTTTAATTCTTTCCTTGCCAAAATTCAATTCTTTTTTACATTTGAACTAAGATTTAGCTAGGAAATGGATTAATTTCTTAGCAATTTCTTGCCAAAGTATCTTGATTTTCTTAAAACTCTATATGAATAAAATTTAATCTTGAATTTGAATTTCAAAATTGCAACCTATTTGGAGAAGATGAGCTGAAATACCAAGAGAAACTAAGAGATTTTTGATATATTTATTGTAAAATTTAATTTATTAGCCAAAGAATAATTCAACAGATATGAATAATATTTATTTTTGGCTTTGTAATAATTAGCCTGAAATAGAAATAAAATTCATATTTGTTTGATATTTCCATAGCTAATAAAATCAAATATTACTATAAATATGTTCAATGGATTGAAAATTGGATTACTGTGACTTGATGAATTATGGACATTGGGTATATATGTTGTGGGTTTTAGCTTGAAATTCATATGGATTTTCGGCTCTAGGAATTAGTTGGGAATATACTGGACATGATTTGACTTCTATGTATTGGTTTGAGAATTGAACAAATAAATTTGGTCTATAGGTACGAGTGAGCTCTAGTGATTAAAGCAGATTTATGTATTTCACTGTGACAAAGCATTTGGCTATTGTATATGATTATTTCAGTATTTCTGCCTAATATAAGGTGTTAGGGAAATACTATTGCATTTGTATTCCCCTGTAAGTTGTCTCAAAACTCACTGTGAATCACCCATTACTAGTATCTCTTTTGCACCTAGCTCTTGTAGAATCTCCAAGCCAATCACTAATTCTTCATACTCAGCCTGGTTGTTAGTACACTCAAACTTTAGGTTAAGTGACAATGATGTTTTAGCACCAGTGGATGATGTGATCACTGTCCCTGCCCCTACAAAATTTTCTGTACTTGAGCCATCAAACTTCAAAATCCATGGCTTAGTCTCAATGCCATAGACTTATAACTCTATAATTGTTGTTTCACTTAGAGTCTCAAAGGGTGGGTGATCTGTAAGAAAATCTGCAAGAGCCTGCCCCTTCATAGATTTTTGTGGCAAATAGATTAGAGTAAACTCTGTTAAAGTTAAAGACCATGTACTTATTCTCCCAATGAGTAATGGTCTGTTGAGCATATATTTAACCAAGTCCGTTTGAGATACCACATAGATTCTGGACTTTATTAAATAATGTTTAAGTTTAGTACAAGCAAAAAACAAAGTTAGACAAAGTTTTTCAATAGGAGAATATCTTACCTCCGCAGGAGACAACACCCTACTTAGATAGTAGATAGCATGCTCATGGCCTGCATAGTTGTCTTGAGCTAACAAACATCCTATAGACTCATTTGCGGCTGATAGACATAGCTTTAGTGGAAATCCCTCCCTAGGTGGCATTAGTACAAGAGGGTTGGACAAGTACTATTTGATCTTGTTAAAGGCATGTTAATGGGGCTCTTTCCATATGAATTCCTTAGACTATTTTAGCTTAAGTAAGCTAGAAAACTCTTTAGTTTTTCCTGCCAAATTAGAGATGAACCTCCATAGATAATTGACTTGTCCTAGGAACCTTTGTAGCTCTTTTTTGTTATGTGGAGCTTGTACTTCATGGATTGCTTTTGCTTTGTTTCCATTGACTTCTACTCCTCTTTGGTGAACCAGAAACCCTAGGAAGTTTCCTACTTGAACTCCAAAGGTGCACTTAAGGGGATTTAGTTTCAGTTGTTATTCCCTCATTTTGTGGAAACTCCTCCTTAGGTGATCAATATGCTCCCTAACTCTTTTTGATTTCACCACAATGTCATCTATTTAGATTTTCATAAAATGTCCCAACATGTCATGGAATATGGTGTTCATAGCATGCTAGTAAGTTGCACCAGCGTTCTTCAAGCCAAACCGCATTACCATCCACTCAAATGTCCCTATATATCCAGGACATATGAAAGATGTTTTGGAGACATCCTCTTATGCAAATAGGATCTGATTAGAGCCTGAATAGCCATCCATAAATGACAGTAATTCATTATTTGTTTTAGAGTCAATCAATATGTCAGCCATAGGCATAACGTACATGTCCTTAGGAGTAGCTTTATTAAGATCACAGAAATCAACACAAATTCATAGTTTACCATTTTTCTTGACTACTGAAACTATATCAGAAAGCCATTCCACATACCTGGTAGGTCTTATGAAACTTGCCTTCAGCAACTTCTCTATTTCCTCTTTCACCTTTAGCTCCACCTCATTAGACATTCTCCTGAGAGGTTGTTGATATGGATGGAACTCCAGCTTGATAGGAAGGCAGTGTTCTACTAGACTTCTGCTAAGTCTAGGCATTTCTTTATAGCTCCATGCAAAACAATCTCTAAATTCCCTAAGGACTGCAATGATAGCTTCCTTGGTATCCTTAGGCAATAGACAACTTACATATGTCACTTTTGGCTCTTAAGGAGTGCCAAGATTTACTTCTTCCATAGGATCATGCACATATGGTTGAACATCTTCAAATTTGGGAGGTGCCTTATCTAGGTCATGCATCTGTATCACTTCTTCATCCTTCATAGGCTCCTCCTCATAGTCTACTACAGTTATGCTTTGAACATAACAGTTGCAACTACTGCCAATTCTTCATTGGTATGCTTAATCATTGATCTCCTCAATGATCACAGATTCAGCCATTGGCCTGTGTGGCACGATGGCAGCGTGTTTGAGAAGTATCTCTACTGGGTTCTTTGTTTCCTTAACAATTGCCTTTGTCATCTTTTATTGCCTTAAGACTCCCATTCTTCCTTCTGCCAGTGAACTTAATAGGTCCACAGTTCAAGTCATACTACCTTGCTTCTATTACATCTGCACAGGCGGTGAAAGGCTGTTGATATGCCCAAACCACCTCCATATCTTCTCATTTTCATAACAGTAACAATTGATGGAGAGAAGAAGGAACACACCAGTTGGCATGGATCCAATCTCTCCCTAGCAATATATTATAATTAGCAGATGAATTCAAAATAATGAGAGCAAAGAGAGAGGACTTACTCCCTATAGAGAGAGGACTTACTCTCTATTGTGAGTACTCAAGCTTTCTTACCACAGTACACTTAAACCCTCAATAGCAATTAGGGAACAGTAAATTAAATAACACAATAAAGCTATGGAAAAAAGAGAACTTTTATTGATTGAAAGTAGTAGTTACATAAAGCTTAGAGAGTTGAAGGCTGAAGATTGAAGAAAGGTTTTGCTTGTTGAGGCTTATAATAGGCACTGAGTCTGTTGGGTAGTGGATTGGTGGAGGCTACAAAAGTTACAATTTTATTTAAATAATTCCTTAAGGAGATAACTGTTCCACTATCGTTGTGGGCTAGCAATTGCTTCTCCACTCCCTAGGTATGATTTAACTGCTGGTAACCTCTGATAACTATTGGTGATATTCTCTAAAATTCTCCACTGTCCTCTGGAATACAGAACATTTTGCAACTGTGAAATTTTAATTTGTAGGCATAAATGGGCCTCTCTTGGTCTTTGGGCTTGATTCACTAATGGACCCTTTTAATGGATCAAGCCCATTTTACATTTGTGGTGCAAACTGAAACAAAATAAATAAATAATAACAATGTAAGAGTTATTAAAAATTAAAATCTATACAATACGTTCTTTTTTTTATTTTATTTAAGTTCATATATATTGTATAAAATATCAAATGTCTAGCAATATATTATCTATATATATAATGTTTTAAATAGTAAAATTTTAATACCTGAAAGATAAAAATAAAATAATAGTAGATAAATTATTTTTTATAAATCAAATATTTATCTCTATTTATCTTTTTCATGTTAATGTATCTTGTTATGTGTTATAAATTAAATAATATGTTAACAATATTATTCTATATATTTAATCATTGTTCAATTTATTTGAAGGATTTTACCATAGTTGGAAAAACTGGCCTAACTCGGCCTGTTAAATTGAGAATCGGTCACCAGGCCAGTCCGATTTAGGTCAAATACTCGGAGATGGAAGAACAAGGAAAAACTCAACCAACCCGATCGGGTAACCATTGACCCGAGAAAAAATCAAAATTAAGCTGACCGTTGACCTGAGAAGAAATCAAAATCAAGCTACCATTGGCCAACCCATTTCAGTTCGATATTTGTGTACGCAGGTCGCATGCTCACACATTTAACTTAGGTTCTGACCGTGGATTTGCCCCTACCCTACGCGCGTGAGAGAGAGCTTTCTTAACTATTTTCTTAGTATTGAAAGGATGAACTTTTTAATATGTACCCCATTTCAACTTTGCATTTTCCTAATGTGAGATAATTCACTTTCCTTCCTCACTTTCCTTAGTATAGAGCTTATTTTAAGTTTCAAATTATCATTCACCCATTCACTATTTTGAGCACATGAATATTTAAATTCATATTTTTTATGTAGGAGAACACAAATTTAAGTAGACCTCCCACTACAGAGTAGTGGGATCCACCTGAATTTGAATATAAAAATAGCCACTTAACGAGTTAATTTGCCATAATTTTCTAAATTATTGTAATACCCCAACCCTATGAGTTATATGTATCCTTGGAGTGCATGAGTTATTAGTGATTGTGAATGATTGGATGCAAGTGATATGGAAATATAAGCAAGTGGAATTAATTAGAAGAGGAGTGGATAGAAGGAATAAAGGGATTAAAGAAAGAGAAATAAATAATTTGAATATTGTGTGAATTATTAGATGATCTTAGATGATGAATTAGAGAAAGTTTAAAACATGAAAAATGTTCATTTATATGTAAAATAATTGATATTAAATTAGTTTTGCATTTGAGCATGCATGTTTGGAGATATAATGAAAATTTTGGAGACTGTTCGGATTGAATTTGCTCAGAAACTAGTTAATCTTTAAAAATTCATCATAAATTGTATAGTTCATATTTTGAGCTGAATTTTGGATATATTGTATATTTATGTGTCTAGTTTAAGTAGAAAAAAGAATCAGGTACTTGATGATGAATTTTATGAGGAGGACCGGGCTAATGATTGATCATTTCCATTATGTACTTTCTATAGGAGCCGTTATAGAACCGAACTTGTCTCAGGCCTCTGGAACTCCTTCTTTTCTCGCTTATTAGTTGGCCATCTAGGAAGAATTGTTAACTGGTTCAGGTCATTTAATAATTAGTAGCTCACCCATAGAGTAGGAATTCCTAGCTACTCTTACTCTTAGTAGCTCACTTCAGGTTCTTGCATACTTGCCCGAAGGAAGTAGCTTTCAAAGCATTATTCATCGGCAGTGGGCAATCCGTCCCCTCTAGTTTGACCGTCCTCCTTTCTAGAAATGGGAAAAGAAGCTGTCATTCGAACGAATTGAGAAGAAGAAGTAAAGGAAAAAGACCGCACCGAAGAAGAAGGCGGAGGATAACCGTAGCTAAAGTTATTGTAAGTTAAGTATAGAAAGGTCAAAGAAAGAAAAGGAGGACATATTTTGTTTTAACATGCACAACCATACAGATGCAATCTGCATGGCCGTGCACTCTATAAGGCATTCTGCACGAAAATTTTTGGTCAGATTTTTGTGCATTTAATGCCCCTAACTACCTTCCTTCATCCTTATCCTCCCAACCACTGAAAATTTGAGCTCAAAACTCCTTTCTTTCATTCTCGTCATCTTTCTTCATTTTCCTTTCCATTCTAAAACATCCTCACATCAAATCTTTCAATAATTCCTTAAGAAAACTAAATTTGGGCTTTAAGCTTTAAGGGATCTTCATCTAGTTCAACTAACAAGGTAAGATTAACTTAAACTTTTTTCAATTTCTTGAGTTAATTTTGAGTAAGACTTGAATTAGTTTTTAAGTTTTAAGTTGAGAATTGAAGAGAAATAGATTTATATATGGTTAATTAGCTTGATTATTATATTAATTATGAATTTGGTGGTAAGATAGCAAATGGGTAAAGTTAAAGATATATGAATTCTTGATAAATGTTAAGTGATGTGTGATAAGTAAAATGATTTAGATTATATATGTGTATATGATCAAGATATGTATACAAAAGATTTGAAGACACTTTAAAGTAAAATTTGTGAATCCATTATGTATTCTAGATGTGACGTGATAGAAATGGTTTGATCTAGAGGAGAGTGCTTAAGTATACATCAAGATATATGAATGTGTACATGTAGTGATGTATGATGGAAAGAAGGATTCAGATTAAAGTGATAAATTATAAGTTGAATTGTGTATGTGTATATGAAGTTTATGAAGAAGTCTTGTGAAGATTTAACTATAAGGTACATAAGGTAAACTTAAAGATTGAAATTGCTGATGAATATAGGTGTAATGTGATATGAAAGTAAATATGATTAGTGATGATACATATATAGTTATGAGAAATGAGAGTAATAAGAAGTAGATATAATACTTAAAGAAATATATAGTTTGATAAGAATAATAAGTTAGTGTAGTCATGACATTATGTGATAAAAGAAATGTATAAGGATCTAATATGGACGGATATTTATATAAAATTAAGTGTGCTATGCTTGGTGATATACCATCAAGAGCAATGTAT
>CATKHJ010000681.1:0-15771 GCA_949750685.1 Vernicia montana | reverse complement strand
CTTGTCATCATTGGTGTGGTTGGATGGATCCTTTGGCTTATCAAAATTTGCATCCATAGGAATGAATGGACCTTTTTCTATAATTTCCCATAAATCATAGCCTTGTGATCTCATGTGAAATTTCATCCTCACTTTCCATTGATTGTAGTTTGTGCCACAAAACAAGGGTGGCCTTGTGCTACATTGTCCTTCTTGGAAAGGAGACTTTGATGTTCTTGCCATAGCAATCGTTAGCTCTTAAAATCATAGGATTTTTATGAAATGCAAGAGCACAAGCTCTGATACCAAATGTTGTCCCAAGTATGGCAATCCTAAAGAGGGGGGGGGGGGGGGGAGTGGGGGTGAATAGGATTATTAAAAATTCTAATGCAAATAACAACCTATATGCAATAAGTTACAATTTTAATTAAATAGCAAAAGAAAATTGAGTTAGAGAAAACTTAGCCAAGATTTATAGTGGTTCGGAGCACAATTGTCTCTCCTATGTCCACTTCTCCCAAATCAAACCGATTTAGGGTTCTTCTAATCAACCGGGATTACACCCAAAGTTTTATAAGTTTAGTTCTTTGGGATTTCGCCCTTTACAATATGTTTCAAGGGATTTCACCCAACTCACTCAAGATACAATAATTTTTGTGTTTAGAGTCTCACAAGACTAGGATACAAGTTAGAAAAATGATTACAATGAAATGCACTAGTTTTGATTAAAGAACACACAAAGATAAGAACAAGATTGACTTGATGTTCAAAAACAGAGTATGATGATCAAAGAAGCTTTTTGGTATGAATAGCAATTGATTTTCACTTGGCAAAAGTTCTAGTCTTCTTTTTAACCTTCTTGTATTTATATGAATGTTTAAATATGATTGTTGGGCACGGATCCAAAAGAAATCTGCTCTTACTTGACTTTCTTGATCTTCCCTCCAACTTCCAACGGCTATTTTTTTATGATCTACGCACCTTGAACGTGCGTTCAAGCTTCTTGAACCGGCGGTGCATAAGTTTGAAGGCTCATTCAAAAGCTCTCTGTGAGATTTGAAGATTTTGAACTTTCCATGATGAACGTGCGTTCATCTACTTGAACGTGCGTTCAAAACCTTGAAGGTTCGTTTAAAAGCTCTCTGTGTAATTTGATCTTCTTGTGCACATACATGAACGTGCGTTCATCTTCTTGAACGTGCGTTCATACCCTGAAATAGCTTTTTACATGCTTCGATTAATGTTAAACAATTCTTGATGAATATATAAGTATAATATGAATATATAAAGAGTATTTTCATCAATTTTACTAAATTTTGTAAATCAAAACACATAATAGATTAACAAAAATTATGGGAGAATTTAATGAAAATAATTATATTATAATGTATTAAAAGTATTATACTATTTTTTTATTTTTTATTTTTTTTCTTCATTTAATTTGTTCAAATAAAATTATTATATGAAAAAAAAATTAAAAAAGCTCTTAAACTTTTATATTAAATACCCTATTAATTACCAAACATTTATTTTTAAATACTTAAAATTATATAAAAATTTAAAAAAATTGTAAAAAAAAAAAAGATATATCAAATGGTGAGCATAGAGAGAGTTTCAAAACTTTCTCTATGTTCTAGTTTTAATATTGATGATCTAGAGATCTTTAAAGAGAGGTGATGAATCTCTTCTATTTTGGTCTGGGCCTTGAATGACTTCTTGGACCTGCAAGATGAGCAAACGAGCATCAAAGTGCTACGCTTGGACTTGGAAAGGTCTCTTTGATACAGTGGCTTGATTACTTAAAGTTCTCAAGGAAAAATATGATCCACCTTGAAAGAATATTTTTAGTGAGAAAAATGGGTGAGAAGTTGTAGAATAAAACTGAGAATAGTAGTAGGTGAGAATGTTTATCTTATACCACGTATGCCAGCAGAAAGAGAGTTGGTTAGTACACAAGTGCCTCCTTCTCATTGGTGTGCAAAGAGCTTAGCCAAGATAGGGCGGACAAATTAAACTCTGAAGTGTCAGGCTTCTGTTGTTCCTCCGCCTGCCTCATGTCAGGGCTGCACTTTGGTTGGATGTCAGGATCAGGTGGTTTGTATATTATGGTGTGCCAGTGGCTAACGTACCTTGAGTTTTTAGTGCGGATAACCATGTATTGCGTCATGATTAAGCATATAAGGGGTTTCAGCTCATTGTATGGTGAATCTAGTCTAGGGTGGGGACCAAGGACCTCAGAAGCTAGACCTGATCCATCGAAGGAGCTACTTGATGAGGCACTTTCACAGGGGTGGCCTCGTCTTAGACGAGTCTTAAGAGAACCTTGTCACAAACTATCTTCAAAGATGTCTTTTTCTGGACACTTCAAGCCCATTTATACTCTCTTAAGAGATGAACTTGATATCGTGTTTCAGGTCCAAAAACAATAACTAAGTTTATTTCTCATCAAATATATATATATATATATATATATATATATATATTGAATTACGTGCAATGTAATATCATATACTTAAGTGTGTTTAATTAGTGTTGATAATTGATTAATTATTTTGAATTAAAACATTATGGCTAGCCTTTCTTGTCAATGTCCCTATATTATTAGTAAAATATAGACATTTGGCGGTGGTTAATGTCTAATTGTGATGTTGGTGTCCTAGTGATTGTAGACACAGCCTTTCTTAATCAATTCTTTTCATGTCTTTTATTATTTTTTTTATTTGATATTATTTTTTAAAATTTTCCTTTCAGTGTTTGCATGAAAAGCCAATTAATTAGCTGTTTCCTGACCTTAACTCTTCTTTTACTCAACTATCATACCTGTTCTTATCAAGCTAAAAGGTGTTGATTAGTCTTTCTTTTTGTTGGTACATATAATAAACTTATCCCAGGAAAAAAATATATTTAATTTCCAATTTCTTAATTAATTAATTTGTTTACCTTGTTCTTAATTTTTATCCCTCTAGAACTTGTTTTTAATTGAAAATAATGAAAACCCATATCATAGATCTGCTAATAATAGATTAATTAGTTGAGTATTTCTTTATGATTTAGGAATTAGTTAATATTAAACAATTAATGAGGTTTTAGATTCTATAAACTTGAAACTGAGATAGTCCATCGACTGCACAAAATCTGATGCGTTTGAAGAAATTAATTTAACTAATTAACTAATAACGTGTTGACATTTAATTAAATATTAACACATTTAATTAAATATAACACATATCAATGTAGTTATAACTAGAAGATCGAATATAATACTATTAAAAACCAAGTTTATTTAGGCCTAACTAGGGGTGTTAATTATGGTTCGGTTTGATCAGTTCAGAGTAAATATTTCTAATCAAATCAATAAAGTCAGTTTTTAAATATTTCAACTCTTAATCAAACTAAATAATACTAAAAAAATATCTAAATCAAAATTATTTGGATTCAATGTGAATAATCGATTTGGTCAGTTTGACAATAGTAAAAAATAAATAAAATTAAAAATTGAAAAGATCATAGAAATTTAATAAATATTAAAATAAAATCATATTATTAAATAACAATTAACCTTACCAATACTATTAAAAAAAAAAACAAATTTCATGTTATATACTTGAAATTCTATAACATAATAATAATAAATTAAAATGAAATATTTCTCAAGAAGTTAGAAGGGATCAAAATAACAACATAAAAATATTTTAAAATATAAAAATTCAGTAAATATCTTAATTTCTAAAAAATTTAAAAAATAATTTGCATATCAGTAAAGTACATATCTAAAAAATACATAATTTTATTATATTATTGGTTCGATTCTATTTAACTGGATTTTCATTTTCTTAAATCAAAACTAAACAAAAAATTCGGTTTATAAAAATTTTAAAACTATAACCAACCATTAAACAACTTAAATCATGATTTTTAGTTTAGATTGAATTGGATCGATTCGATTTGGTCAATTTAATTAATTTTTGTACAGATCTAGGCCTAACTATAATTTTATGGTGTTTAATTTAATATATTCCACAGCCAATTATATAATTTTGAAACTTGCAAATTGCAATTATAATATAAGCAGCAAAAGCCAAGAAATATCTTAGGGGCACATGCATATATATGTAGTCAACAAAATCGACCAAAATTCCCATTTCTTTTCAAAATTCCCATTTCTTTTTATTTCTTTCTTTTTGAAAATTAAAAATATTGCTAATTAAACCTTTTTTTTTTAATATTTGTTTTTAGCTTTTTTAGTTTTTTTTTTTTTTATTATATAGATATATATATTTCTCCAATACACTAATGAAGGGTACCAAACTCCTAATCACATGCAAGTATCATGGGTAGTTTTGACAGGTATTCGCCGCGTATGGAGGAGAAAACAAACACAAAAGGAAAAAAAAAATAATTATTTAAAAAAAGTTTACTTATATTTAGTGTATATATCAATTTAATAACATAATAATATTTAAAATAAAAAAAATATGAATGTCTTTTCAAAAAATTCCTAAAAAAATGCTTATTAATTCTTTTAAAAAAACTTATATATTAGAATAATTAAATTTTGAAAAACAATATATATAATAATTTTTTTTAATAAACAATATATGTAAGGTTATAATTTATAATTATAAAAATATATCTAATATTAATAAATTGCATATGCAATTATATATATTCTTTTAGATTTCTAGGGTGGTGGAGGATTAATTTATGGACACACAAATGAGTAGTAAAGATTATTATAAAAAATAATAAAAGAAAAAGCTTAATTATACTATTAGAAATATATCTTAATTACTAGTTGTCCTCTTTTTTCAATTTAAATTTAACTCTAATTAAATAAGAACTTGATATCTCGACTATAAATGACTTTAATATCATTGAATAAAAGACCCATTAATCTAATTGACGTCATTGATTTGGTAAAAAAAAAAAAATTGACATCATTGTAAAATATTATTTTATATTTTATTGAATTAAATTATGTTTGAAAGATAAAACATCAAATATTAAAACATGTTATAAGTCCATTAAAAAAAAAACATGTTATAAGGTCTAACTAAAAATTTATGATATAATTTAAATGAAGTGCGCATTAATTGTTTATTTTTCAAAGTGTTAGTGGTATTTGATAACATGATTCAATATTTAAATTAAAAGTTTTAATACTTATTAATTTTAATATATTATTTAAAAAAAATCTCAATTAAATTTAAAAATTTTCCTTTATTTTTGATTGGAAACTAATTAGGATTATTCATCCTTAAATTAATTCTAAATTAATTAATTAAATCTACTCTTCTTGAGTAAGATCCTTAAATTCCGACACCGATAAAATGGAACTCCAGTCCGAAAAAACATTTCGCTCCTCTCAAGTGCCCAAAGAAAAGGTATAGCATCTTCTCCCACCAACTTCAAAATCCCCCCCAAATCAAATCAAATTAAATCAATTTGATTAATCACTAAATTCCTCTACTTCACAGTGGAAATGAACTACGTGAATTTTGATCCTCATTCAACAGAGTAAGTAGGCACGTTTGGAATTTAAGTCCAAGTCTCAAATCCGATCCTCCAATCAATCCCCTTCCCCCTTTTTTTTTTGTAAACATTTAAAATCAAACTTAGGAGCCAAATTAAGATTATTTGAAACCAAAAATCTAGTTTCCGAATTCAACCTGCTTCGAAGACTAATGATTTAATCCTTGGGTAAATTAATTAAAAATTAATAAATTGTAGTCAATTTTGGATTTTTCCTTAATTTTTCTATTTAAATAAATTAGGGTGATGACTTCTGAATTCTTTTCCAAAAAATCAAATCAATTTGTGCGAACGATAACTGTTCCAATTTTGAGCACCGAAACTCGAACCTAAACCTTTTAAAAATCGCTCATCTTTTCAATAAGTTCTTGAGTGAGGGGAGGAGCATTCGAGCGAGGTCTCACAAAGTGTTGTGGACCTTTGATCTATTTCTTTCACCTTCAGTAGGATCTCCAATAATGGGTGTGTCTTTAACTCCATTACTCACTCTTAGATGTTGAGCTTCACTTTATTGATGAGTAGGCTCTTGAAGTACATCTTCACTTTCAACCTCTTTTTCAATCTCAATGTTTTGTTATTGTGGTTCCTTCCTGAATAGATCTTTCATCATGTCCTCAATGTTTTCAATGTGATCATCCCTATTTACAATCTTAAAAAGAAACTCATCAAAAATAACATGAATGGATTCTTCAACTAAGAGAGTTTTTTTTGTTGAAGACCCCGATAATTAAGCTTTGGAATGAGATGAATAACCAAGGAAGATTGCCTCATCGGATTTGGTATCAAATTTTTCAAGATTATCCTTACCATTATTAAGCACAAAGCATTTGTAACCAAATTGATGAAAGTATACAACATTAAACTTCCTCCCATTCCATAACTCGTATGGGGTATTTTTGAGAATAGGCTTAATCATAGCTTTATTGATGATATGACATGACGTGCTAACTGCTTTCATCCAAAAGTATTTTAACAAATTATTTCACAAAGTATGGTCCTAGCAATTTTTATTAATGATCTATTTCTCCTCTCAACAACATCATTTTGTTGAGGAGTCCTAGGTGCCAAAAAATTATGCTCAATACTATGTTCTTTGAAATAATTTATAAAATATGAATTTTCAAACTCTTTCCCATTATCACTTCAAACACTAGAAATGACATATCATTTTTGAGTTTGCGAAACCTTCATGAGTGAAATGAATGCATGATATACATCATGTTTATGAGCAAGGAAAAGTACAATGTAAAGCATGAATAATCATCAACAATCACAAGACAATAGTATTTTCCACCAAGGCTTGAAGTTCTTGTGGGATCAAACAAATTCATATGAAGTAATTGCAAAGGTTTATAAGTTGAAACAACATTTTTAGATTTAAAAGAACTTTTAAAATGTTTTCATTTTGCACAAGTATCGCAACTTCTTTCCTTTTTGAAAACAAGTTTTGACAAACCATTCACTAAATCTTTTTTGGAAGGTTTTTAAATCACATCCATACTAGCATTGCCTAGTCTCTTATGCCACAAGAATGTAATCTCATAATTTAGCTCACTCTTGACTTTATCATGCTCACAAGATAGCTTTTTAAAGGAGCCTTTCAAATCTTTTAACTAAGACATGAGTTTTTCATTTTCTTTTAAAAGTTCATTTAGTTTTGATTTAGGTTCTTGCAAAATTTTCTCATGCTCATTTTTTAAATGACACAAATTATTTTACAAAACAAGATTCTCCTTTGTAGTGTTCATAAAATTTTCCATTAAGTCATCAAATGCATCTTACAATTCATTAAATGTATAAGGTTTAGAATTTATCTCAATTTCTTCTTGCTCATCCTCTTATGCCATCCTTCGATGATTCTTCATCACTTGAAGAGTCACTTCCACTCCAAGTCGTATAAGCCTTATTCTTCTTTAAATATTTTTTTTCTCTCTTGTCCTTCTTTTTCTTGTGTTTAAGATTAGGGCATTCTTTTCTAATGTGGCCTAGTTTCTTGCATTCAAAACAAATCATCTCATTTTTCTTCTCTTCCACTTATTTTCCCTTATCAGTGTTGAAGGTCTTCTTATTGTATTTGTCTTTGGAGATGAACTTGTTGAACTTGCAACACCTTCTAGTAAGAAGTAGCATCTCTTGCTCATCATCTTCATTTGAAGATTCTTTCTTTTTCTCAATTGGAGCCTTTAGAGAAATGGACTTCTCTTTCTTTGATGTGCTTTCTCCTTTTCTCTTGCCTCTTATTTTTCTTCATTTCATAGGTGATAAGATTTCCAACCAACTCCTCAAGAGTCAATGATCCCAAATTCTTAAATTTTTCAATTGCATCCACATTCGAATCGTACTTCTCTGGCAAAGACCTTAAGAGCTTGGTGATTAGCTTATTTTGAGTGAAGGTATTTTCAAGGCCTTTAAGATCATTCACTATAGTAGTGAAACTCTTGTACATTTCTACCACCGTTTCATCATCTTTCATGGTGAAATTCTCAAAACTTATGGTGAGTATGTTCAATTTGGAGTCCTTCAATTGGCTAGTGCCTTCATGAGTCATCTTCAACACATTCCATATCTTATTTGTCGTTTCACAAGCCTAAATTTGGTTTCGTCAAGTGCACAAAATAGCAAATCCACAGTCTTATCATTTAATGCCAACTTTTTCTCGTCATCAACAGTATAGGTGGAAGGATCATTAGGCTTGTTTGAGTTTTCCTCTATCGGAACAAAGAGACCTTTCTCTACCACTTCCCAAAGGTTGTATCCTTGAGATCTCATATGGAATCTCATTCTAACCTTCCATTGATTGTAATTTGTACCACAAAATAATGGAGGTTATGTGCTACAATATCCCTTTTGGAAAGGAGTCTTTGATAAACCTGCCATAATGGATCGTTAGCTCTCAAAATCGTTAGATTTTATACAAATAAGAGCACAATCTTTGATACCAATTGTTGAGCCCTATATAGCAATGCTCTTAGAGGAGAGAGGGGGGTGAATAGAAAATTGAGATTCTAATACAATTTCTCAACCTGAATAAAATAATCAACCAAATAGAATACAAATTAAAAAAATTGAAGAGAGAGTTAGAGAATTCTTAGTTCGTCTTTATAGTGGTTTGGAGCAAACTCTTTTCCTATATCCACTTCTCATAAATCCTTGATTTAGGATTCCAATAATTTGGGTTTGCGCCCAACAGCTTTTACAATTGTAGTTGATCCAGAATTTCGCCATTTACACTAGATTTTCGGGATTTCACCCAAACACACAAGCAATTACAATGGATTTGAGGTTTAATGTCTCTCAAGACACATGCAAAGCTATTACAAATGAATGAATTTAAGCTTAATAGCTTTAAAAAGTGAACATTAAGAATTTTAGAGTGAGCACTAAGTGTTCTAAAATAGAGCAAGAAAGATTTTAAGATTGGGAGTTTGGATTTCACTTGAATGTACTTAATATCTCTTACTATTCACTTAGGAACTCCACCCATATATAGAACTTTAAATTTGGCTCAAAAATATGATTGTTCTGCATTGAAAATGACAGATATCTACTCCCGCATCATCTTCGACAACTAAAAATCTCAACAGATTTTGCTTAAAAATGACAAGTAACGTTCGTTACTTTGTTTTGGTAACGTTGGTGATTTTCAGAAACGAACGTGAAATTTCTCTCTATATTGAAAGTCCTAATTTGATCCTCGAAGGATAACGTTCGTTACATATTAGTAACGAGTATTCTCTCTGCTTAACTGTCTTAGTGAGTAACACTAATAAATTACTTGAACCGTTAGTGAAGTGCAGCAGTAATGTGCGTTACGGTTTAATAACGAGTGTGAATTTACTCTCTGTAAAAATAACGTCCATTAAAAATGTGGAATGAGTATTACCACTTGCATATTAGAAAAAATGACTTGACAATCATCAATATTAAGTGTATTAAACAATAAAACTAAAATTTAGCACCATCAATATATGTGTGTGTGTGTGTGTGTGTGTGATTAATTCAAGAAGTTAATAGTGGTTGGTCATTAAAATCATTAGGGGAACATGTGAAAAGTGACGTAATGCTGGATTCCAAATGACCATTCATATGAGTAATTAATTATTAATTATATATAATTTATTGGTAGGTAGTATATTATTGTTATATGAACACATGACCTTCATGTTAGCATATCTTTAGCTAGTTTATATATTATATTATCTCTAATTAAATCGGTTGCTATAATTCCTATCAAAACAAAGAATATGAACAATATATAGTAGCTATGATGAAAGTGGATATTTTTGCTATAGAATCATATATATTATATGATAATCCATAAAAAATATCTAAAAGTTTTTAGTGAATAATAAATATATAAATGACCAATTCTATAATGAGGATAATATAACAGTTCTCTGAGCTCAATCTTATACTTTATCACCATATGATTCTTATTTGATACATTATATAAGAGATCCTTACAAGTTTTATTTAAAAAAAAAAAAATAGATATTTTACATCATAGTATCATTTGATCATACTAAGCTTATATCTACCATCCTACAAAAATATTCAAAACATGCAATGACATGAATGAATTCACAAATAACAAAAATAACAAATTTCTAATTTTCTTGTAATTTAATTCTAATAAACAACATAAAAAGTATATATATTCCCTTGCCAATTAGGCTATCCCTTAAAATCTAAAGATATTTTAAATCGAAAGATATGCATGCAGTGACGGATCTTAGATGGTGTTTGGTAAAATTGAAAATTAAGTGCTGAAAATTTAAGTATTGAATTTTAAGTACTGAATAATATAAGTGATATAGTTTTTAAAATGTAAATTATTTAAAAATTTAATCACTTATTGTATTCAGTAGAAATTTTAAGTTAAATATTTTAATTTACCATTTTAAGTGGTTTTTGACTTAATTAAAAACTTTCAGTTGAGATTATTTTATATTATCAAATCATCTTAAACTTAATAAGTGCTGAAAATATTAAATTAAGTAATAAATTGGATTATCAAACACCCTCTTAGTGTCGGCCTCCCAAAACTAGGAAAATTGTCCAAATATATGATATAATTAAAATTTCCTATAAATATTTTTAATGGATATAATTAAAATTTGCTTGAGCTTAATTAATGTCAGATAATTTTATTTGCTCAATTTATAAGTTGTCTATGAATTTTTATGCTTGAACTTAAATAATGTTAGTTACATGTAGTATTTCTAAAAATTTTCTTTTTCAATTGAAAATTATTGTTGCAACTTTTTAGTTTGATCCCTCCAAAAATAAGAGTCAAGCTCCGCCACTGTGTGCGTGCATTAGTAGATTTAGTATAGTGATACCGTTAGTAGTATATATTTCTATTTGGAGAGAAATTAAAGTCCGAGTCTCTCTCTACTTTAAAAAATAAAAATATTAATTATCACTAAGTTAAATTTAGAAGTGCTAAAAGTGTTATTGTTTCAACTAATCTTATATATTAATAGAAACCAACTCATATAATTATTTACTTCATGAGTGATGAAAGGTTGCATTATAAGTAGCAGAAATATATATCTTTTTAAGATCATAATTAAAATCATATAATTGATGAATTGAATGACCAAATGTTAGTCAATGCACATGTACTTACCATCTCATTATATAAAACCTAATCGTTCTAGATTTAGTGGTTTAACTTAAAGTAAACGCAATCTTCAGGTTCAATTATTGAATGTCATCAAATTAATTCTATTATAAAATAATATTAATAATGTTCTCATATATATAATTTTTTAACTTAATTTTCCTGTCTTTATAATTATGTTGGTAACTAACTTGCATGGATCATTGCATATAAAAAGCATATCAAATCCTAGATAAAAAATAAAAAAAATCTCTCTAAATTTGTTACTAAAATTGTTGAGAATATAATAATTAAGATGTTCCATATCATCAAATAATTAGATCCTTTTTTTTTTTTATTCTCCCAATAATTGAAGAAGGGCTGAGAATTTCCCAATTATTAATTATTATTATTATTATTATTACTGGGTTTTATTTTTAAAGAAAGTTTATTTTTTTGTTTTTGCCTGTAAATTGATACTATTTATGGGCATGGTTTGTTTCCTGAAACAAAGTCAGTATTTTTATATATAGACAAGTCTTGTGATTGGTTTAAAATTGGCCGCAAAAACGCGTAAACGTAAGCACCACGAACTTTTTAAGCACTAATTAATCCTAAATCCGATTAAAAAGCCAATAGCCATGCATTTCTCATCCAAAAGAAAGGAAAAATAAAAATAAAAAGGGGCTTTGGACATTGGACTTTATGTATTTCTTGCAAATAACTCTTCCTAGATCTCTCTCTATGGCTAGCGTCGGTGGTAACGACTTTGAACAAGAGTAATAACAACCCTAGCTAGACAGTTATTGACTTAATACTGTTAATTTATCTATCTATCTATCTATCTCCTTCTTCTTTTCCTTTTTTAAAAAGGATAAATCAAGAAATGTCAAAGGATAATTTAATGATCCACTACGTATTTTATAGTACAAAATGTCAAAGATTCAAATCAAGGTTATTAAATACTGTATATATACAATCTTTTTTTATTTTTTGGTGTTAGTATATATAGTTCTTTTTTTTTTTTTTTTTTTTTTTTTGTGAATTAGTAGTCTAATGATAGTAATTGAGTATCTGTTGTTTTATATTATTGAGTGTTAAAAGTAAAAAAAAAAAAAAAATTTAATTATCTCATCTTATTTTATATCAACCAAAGAAGTGTTGATCTTCATGGC
Organism: Vernicia montana; assembly: GCA_949750685.1. Classification (NCBI taxonomy): domain Eukaryota; kingdom Viridiplantae; phylum Streptophyta; class Magnoliopsida; order Malpighiales; family Euphorbiaceae; genus Vernicia; species Vernicia montana. Next base: position 3,480 of record CATKHJ010000681.1, on the reverse strand, counting down.
AAAAAAAAAAAAAAAAAAAAGGTGTTGATCTCGTATGGTATATATAAAATTCAAAATTTAATTAATCTTATATCATATTTATTATTAAAAATGTATGTTTGACCTATTAAATATATAATCAACCCTAGAATAGAATAAGTGTATATTTTGGGAAACCATAAGCACAAAGTATACGAAATAAGGAAAATTATTGTCTACACTGAATATAAAAGTTTATACATCAAATCAATGAGTGATAAGATATTTTAGTCAATATAATTTTTATTTTTTTTCATCAAATGAAATGAAATGTTTATGTGTGTGTGAATATGATCCTTTTGACCTTAAATAGGCTTTTAACCCACGCAAAACTTTGCTTCCACCCATACACGTAGATTATCCATTGTGGCTAAATAAGTATGTTATCTCACACGGCTTAAAGAATGTCAAAAGGCACCATTAATTAATAACAGTGTTGTTTTAATGATTAAGATCAAGGTCGGTCGAGACTCAATTAGTGCTTACGTCATCTTATATAAGGTGGTGGGCTGGTGGTGCTGGTGGCGGATGCCGACGTCGGCTGCTCCATTCACCACCTATCTGTTATCCACTAACCTTATCTACCTCCGCCACTGCCGCTATTCTTGTATATAGTTGTGTACTATTCATTATAAGGCATGTGTCAATTAATATAACATAATTAAAATATTCAAAAAAAATATAACATAATTAAAAAAGAATATAATAAGATCAAGATATAAACATATATAATTTAATTTTTTAAATTAATTATTATGTCAACTCATAATAATAATAATCATGACATTATCATATATGCTTTGAAGAATTTGATGAGAAGATTTAATTTAATTTTTTTTTTTCTTTTATGCTAGAGAGAGGAATTGATACAAAGTTTTACAAGGACAAAAAAACAATTAATTAAAAGTCTTAGAGCCACTTCAAGATCCATGATATAACAAATGGACCTGAGTGCACTTTTTTTCTAAATTACAAAAATAAAATTTATCCACCAAAATAATATTTTGGGGTAAAAAAAAAAAAAGAAATTTTTTTTAAATGAACAGTATTTTTGTATACTGGGTCACACTGGACATGAACACACAGTTGCTACCAGACTATCGTTCTTCTGGCTCACGGTCATGAAACGATAGCCGGAAAACCCATTTGGTGAGAGATTTCTTTCTTGCATTTTTGGTCATTTGATGTTGGATATTGCTGGTAGTCGAATCCACAAATGACTTCAATCGATTCATTGCTAAATTTAATGTTTCTTCAGACATGTTAGCGAAGCAGACACGAAACCAACCTGGTTCAGTGCAATGGCAAGAAGAACCAGGAGAAATATTTAACTTAACATCATAAACAATCTTTTTCCAAAGCTCCATTTCTGCTTCAAATGTGTTGGATTTCAACAAATGTTTCATATTAACCCAACAAAACAAGCCAGCATTACTCTTGAGGCAGCTAATACCAGCTTTTTCAAGTCCCTTGACAAGAGACTTTTGTCTCTGTTTAAGCCTTTTCTGATTCTCTGAAACATAATTCTTGGTAAACTTTTTATCAGAAAGAAGAGCAGAGAGAAGATATTGAGTTTGTGAAGAAACTAAACCAAAACTTGACATTTTAGTTGCTGCAGAAACAACCATATCATCATTGGAGTAAATTGCACCAACTCGAAAACCAGGAAGGCCAAGATCTTTTGATAGACTATAAACAATATGAACTCTATTCCAAACTTCACTATTTTCCAATTTTCTATCTTTTAAAACTTCCATTATACTTACAAACCCAGGTGAGCTAAACACAGTACCAGAATAAATTTCATCGCTTATTAGATGAATTCTTTTCTCAGTGATGAAGCTAACAAGAAGATTCAATTCACTTCTTGTCATTGTAGTGCCTAATGGATTTGAAGGGTTTGTTACTAACACACCCTTCACTCTTAAGTTCCTTTTTTGAGCTTCTAGATAAGATTGTTCAAGAGCTGGTGCAGTGATTTTAAAGCCATTTGAGCTTGTACACTGAATCGGTACAATCTCAACCCCAGTTCTCCATTTTAGATCTCTATCAAATCTGCAAGAAATATATAAAGTAAAGATTAGAAACGTGCATTTGTTGTATAAGTGATAAGAAACTTTGTATTTCAGTAACAGGAAGAGTATATATTAAGAAATATTGAACATACCCTGGATAGTATGGAGTTGGAAGAAGAAAAGCCTCGCCAGGTTCTGCTAAACAAAACATTAGAGTTTCATTAGCAGAAGTTGCACCAGCTGTTAGGACTATTTTGTTTTGATCAAAAGTTACTTTGTTTCCTCTTATTTCTGCCATGAAATCCACTAATGCCTGCAGAATTATTCAAACCATATATTTAGATATAATTCTTTAAAATTATTTACAGTTTTGAAAACTGAATTAAAGAATTTGTTAAACTTACTTTCTTGAAAGCAGGAAGGCCATGATAATCTTGAAAGAGTGCGAGCTCTCTGAATATGGATTGGCCATCTTTCTTGAACCCAGCAGCGTCAGGATTATTAGCTAGCCAAGATTCAAGAAGATCAAAAGAAAGTTGATTTTCTGCAAGACCCATTTGAATAATCCCTGTTGGATTCTTGATTTCATCATATGGGTTCTTCTCATATTCTTGCCATCCTAGGAAGTAAGAAGAATCTTGGCCATGAGTATTGCATGTGGCTTTTCTAGACAAGAGCCTCATTTTTTTTTATATATATTGTATAACAAAAAGAAGTTTTAATTTCTCAAGAAAATTATATATGAACAGATGTGACTGTGTTCAAGAAAATAGAATGTTTGAGAGAAAGAAAGAAAGATTGTTGGAATTCAAGATTTGTGTTCAAGAAGAGAGAGAATTAAAGAAATGAAGTTTTAGTTGGTGTAGTGGAGAAGTTGTATAGCAATTGCAGTATATATAGTACTATATAGTAGCTTAATAAGTGAAGAATAAGCCCACGACAAGAATGATAAAGACAATTTTGACCATAGAGACAGGATTTTCTTTTTTACTTAAACAACTATTTCCTTTTTTTATATATATATATATATATATACTACATGACAAATGAATATATACTTGTATACGCGCTTTCTCCACCACCCCATAGTCAGAAACATTACACATTTTCATGCTTATATTTGGTTACTACATTCACAGTTTACCTCTAATCTGCCATTTCTTGATTTGTTATTATTCTGAAGAAAATTTTTCCTTGATTTTCTTTTATTGAAAGGTCTAGTCCACCTACTACTGAACTCGCGTGAGGTTATTGTCATATAATATCATGTAGTAAGTAAAAAATAAATAATATTCACTAGAAAGTAGAAAGACATATTTTTTAGTGTAGGCTGCGGCTTAATTAGCAAGTGAATTTACTTTATATTTTGTTAATTAAAATTTATTTTTTAATTTATTATTTAAAAATTAAATTTTAATTATATGGACTATCAATAAATATCTGTTAA
>CATKHJ010000569.1:0-27233 GCA_949750685.1 Vernicia montana | reverse complement strand
ATTTACTTTCATAAAATTATTTTCAATTAATATATAAAATTCCTATTAATTTTAAATTCACTAATTTTAACTTCAATAATAAAAATAAAATCCTTATAATTAATAAATCATCCAATTTAACTCCAATAAATTCATAAAATCTCATCAATAATTGAAGCTATTAATTTAAACCTGAATACATAATAATACATGCAAAAACAATAATTTTTTAGGCATTTAAAACACCGAAATAAAATCAATAACATAACGTTCTAGGCTTACCATAATTCAATTCTCACAAACTAACTCCGAAATCACGATGCACGCAAAAAATACAGCTTGCTGGAAATTTGGGATCACCGGCGACACGTGGTGCCTACTCACTGGTGACCGGCCGGTGACGCTCCGCCGCCGATGGTGGCGGATGGAAGCGCCGTTCATATCAACTTGCTCGTCTTGACCCCAGGAACCCAAAAATACATATCACTTTCCCCCACTCACCGCCGATCGCCCAAAATCAAGCTTCAAAGTCCCGGTCTCCCATTTTTCGATCTCCTTCTCCAGTCATCTCCAGCCGACGTACCAGGTATAGAAATGAAGCTCTTGACACAAGGAGTCGATCGGTAACAAATTTGCCTGCATCCGACATCGAAATCGTCATCGAAAGCTCGCGACATCGGATGAGCTTCTCTCCTTGCGTGCTCCATCGTCTGCCATTGGTTCGTGCCGCCGCTGGTTCCATTGTGATCGTCGAACGTTGGGCTTCATGGTGGTGGTGGCGATGTGAGTCACCGCCACCCCTCTTGTGGATCTAGGAGGAAAAACAATCCCAGTGAAAAGATCGGTAGTTAAATCAATAAATTTTATTAGTATTTTTTTTAATATATCTCTTCATTAATATTAAATAACTCATATTTTTTATAATAAGAGTATATTAAAAAATTAATTATTCTATTGAAAAAGAAAATGAATTAAAATTTGGGAAAAGCGAAAAAGAAAAATAATCCTATTATTATGGGATGGTGGAGTATTATAATTTAAATCATAATCATATATTTAGTGTTGCTAAGGTGTTTCAAAATTATTTTATAATCTTGGGGAAAAAAAAATTATTTTATAATTTTTATTATTGGGTGAATAAATTGCAATGAAAACACTGACATTCTCATAGTCAAAGGATAAGGATGATCGGATCATCCTTTGACACCACTTTAATTTTAATTCAACGACTACCTGCTCTCCACAGAAAGAAACATGGGTTGTCTCTTCATATCACATATACAACACTTTAATTAATTCGATTAAATAAAAAATATGGAGCATATAATATTTTTTTAATAAATTTAATTTAGATCATATTATTTAAATTTGATAATTTAATTCAAATAAATAAATAAAAAAGGTATATGTTGGGTCCAGCCAGTGCTTTCTGTTGAAGGGAAACGACACTAGCTTGCATTACATACACGTGAATTTCTGTTACTGGAGGTCCTACTATGTAAGAGTTGATTTTATAAAATTTTTATTAAGTAAACAATTTATTTATGTTTTTTAAGGAGCACGATGACATCAGAGTATCAAGTTTAATTTTTCTACCTAGCAAATGCAGATCGTATCAATGTGAACTGGGGACTTGAGATAAATTTCAAAGGAAGTCTAAGTTAAAAAAAAAAAATCATTTTATCTTCTTATTTTTTTAGCTATAAAACTACTTATTAAAAGGCGTTTGGTATTACTACAATTTTTTATTTTTTTAAAATTAAAAAAAATAAATATTAAAAAATATTTTTTAAAAAAATTATTATTTTTTATTTCTTTCATATTTATCCAAAAATATTTTGAAAACAAAAAATAGAAAATCAAAAATAATAAATTTTGGTTTTTGAAAAACAGAAAAAAAAAAAAAAATGATACCGAACAGAGTCTAAAGTTGTATATGCAAGATGTTTTAGTATATTACTTTCAATTGATGATATAGCTAATTCATTCAATCTATTTTGTACAAATAAATAAAGTGTTTTTTTTTTTTTTTTTAAGATGGAGCCCTTATTTTTAGGGGAAAAAAAAAAAGAAAAATAAAATCTTTATAATTTTTTAGAAGAATCCATGTTTATTTTTGAAAATATTGAAGAATAAGAATATTAGAAGATAAATAGAGACTTACCAAATGAAAGTGAAAAATGAGGAAGACAAAAATGGAGTTCTTGCCAAATAAAAGTGAAGAATAAGAAAATTAAAGATGAAGTTTCAATTTTATATATCAAAAGTAAGCTCTAAAATTAAATTGAAGTAATTAGTTTATTAAGAATATATCCAATTTGAATAATTTAAAATGACTATATTTATGATTAATTTGAATATATTTAATATAATTAATTACAATATATTTGTGGACCAATAAAAAAATAACATGTGGTAAATATATGTGATTGGCAAAATTTAGAACATCCTAATCATGCTTTACATATATATATAGATTTTTATAATATTTATTATATATATATATATATATTTTATATGCATTATTAATTGAATTAATACTTTAGTAGTAGATCAAAGATTGGGAAACAATTAATGTACTCAAAGATAAAATCTCCATATGCTCATGTGGCATTAGTTGTCTTATTCTTATGTAATTTACTATTACACTAGTTTACTTAAAATGAGATAGACAAATTGACAACAATTAGTAAGTTGTAGGTGGAAATTTCACCTATGTGATCTCCTTTAATTCTCTTCCTCCCTCAAAAAAAAGTGTGCAATTTGCAGCATGACTATCACTTCTCCACTCTCTTTTTTCCCTTAATTCCCAAACACTTAATTGGAATCTCTAATTCTCAAAATTTGTTTTCAACTTCAATCCCTTCTCCCTAACTAACTCCATTTACTATCCTTTTATGATGCACATACTAACCCACACCAATGCTAAACACATTTATGAAATCTTCTATTTCAAATTTGTGAATATCCTAATTAATTGATTCCTTGAACTTCCTTTATTTTTTTTAGATACTAGTAGTTAAGAAAATGACAATTTGATATTTGTATCATATTTCTATATTATTGAGTATAATTATTTTTTTTTTCTTACGTGATAATATAATATTCCAACCATATACTCTATCATATTTTATTTTAATTATATAAACAGTATAATTTCAAAATTTCATTATTAGTTGTGTTGAAAGAAAAAGAAAACATAAATTAAATTCATTAAATAGTTCATGAAGGAATTTTTTTTTTCTTTAACTATTTATTTCTTAAAGAACACATATGTATAATATTTAACTCATATTTATTTTAATTGGCCCTACAGAAAATATATATAAAACCTCAACTACTTTTCTTGCCATTCTTGCCTGTATGCGAGTGTAGGATCTGCTCCCTTATCAAATATATATATATATATAAATATATATGTAAAGAATGAATATATAGAACTTGAAAACTAGCTAAAAATGGAGGAGGAACAAGGATCACTTTTGATACCTGTAAGCCCTAATGGACAATATTTGAGCACTTCAATTCTTTCTCTTTCTATAATTGCTGTTTTAGAATCACAAGTTCCTCTTGATGATTTTCCAATTATGTCTTTGGTCAAGGATGTTTTCCTCCCTATCAATCAACGCTTCTCATCCATTATGGTAAAATCTATCTCTCTTCCTCCTTTATACATTCATATATATATATAAATTATGGTTAATATTATTGCTAATTATTAATTATATATATTTTAATAAAAAAAAAGGATCAATCCTTGTTGTTAAGAGTTTCTTTTTTATTATAGTGATTTCTCTAATATTTTAGTTACAAATAAGAGGTTTATTTTGAACTTTTAATAACAACAATAATTGCATTTTAATTATGCCATTAATGGCATTTTGAAAAACAGGTTGTAGACAAAAAAGGAGTAAAGTTATGGAAGAAGGTTGAAGTGAAGATCAAAGACCACATAAAATTCCCAAAATTTCCATTTGGAATATCAACGAAATTTTATGACAAATGCTTGAATGAATATCTATCAAAAATAGCAATGGAACAGTTACCACAAAGCCAACCCTTATGGGAAATTCATATAATAAAATACCCAACAAGTGAAGCAGCTGGTAATATAATCTTTAAGCTTCACCATTCACTTGGTGATGGCTTTTCTTTAATGGGAGCTCTTCTTTCTTGCTTTCAAAGAGCTGATAATCCTTCAATTCCATTGACATTTCCTTCTGTTCAATTGCATAATACTAATAATAATTATAAAAAGAATACTGTATTCAAAAGTATTAATGTGCCTAATAAGTTTTTCTCTTCAGTTTTTAATACTGTTTCAGATTTTTTTTCAAATATTTTGATAAGTAATTTTGTTGAAGATGATAAATCGCCTATACGAAGTGGGCATTTTGGTGTTGAGTTTTTGCCTGTCACCATAATAACTATGAGTTTCTCTCTGGATCACATTAAACAAATCAAGACTAAGCTTGCAGTGGTAAGATCAATATATCCTTTAATTTCTACCATTTCTAAATTTATTTATTTATGTATAATAAAATCAATTCTATATTTTATATATTATTTATATTAGTGGCCTTTGTTATATCTATTTTGAACTAATTTTTCACTTCTAAATCTTCAAAATTTTCTTTTAATCATCCATATAACTTGCTGATAATACCAAAAAAAAAAAATTGTATTTTATACTTATTCTCAATTAATGTATTTTTTGATAATTAATCTTGAATTTCTTTTTAATTTTTTTTTTTTAATTACAGACAATAAATGATGTTATTACGGGGACAATTTTCTTGGGAACTCGATTATACATGGAAGCAGTTAGCCAAGGATCAGGAAATAAGACAAGAACAACATCATTGGTGCTGCTAAATACTAGAATGTTTGGAGGCTACAAATCTGTCCAAGAAATGGTTAAACCTGATGCAGAGTTGTCATGGGGAAATCACTTCACCTTCTTATCTGTATCTATTCCAAAATTTAATGGTTCAAAGGCTAAAGATCCTCTCCAATTTATTTTTAAAGCAAGGGAAATTATCCAAAGGAAGAGAAGCTCTTTAGGTGTTTATCTCACTGCTAAGTATCTTCAATTTGTGAAGAAAATTGAAGGAACAGAGGTAATTAATTAATATTTATGTTTTAATGTGGTAATCTTACTTATAATTAATCACTTTATTAGTGGTAAAAAAAAAGGTAAATTAATAAATAAAAAAAATATAAATTGTTAATTTTTATACTAAAAAAATCCTACAAATATTGGAGTTTATATAATTTTAATAGTGTCAACCTCAAAAGCTAGTTATTGAGGTTGGAGAATCCAATTATATATAAATTAATTTAACATCTTATATTTAATTCATGTGGGATTTATATTTTAACACTTCCCCTCAAGTGACAACTGGATCAAGATAATTTTTTGTTAAATCTAGTTGTGTGGACTATCATTTATGAAAAGGAGTATTAGATTAGTAATTCCATAATTGAGTATTTATTTTATGATAATCCTTGATAATTTTATATTTCCCTTGAAATATTTCCATACAAATTAAAGAAAAAAGGGTTGTTGAAGCCAAAAGAGAGCTTACAAAATCATACTATAAGGTGAATTTAAATTCTTAGCATTTATTTTTTAAGAAATTATTTTGATTTACTAAAAAATTAATTATATACACATATATAGTTTTTTAATATATATGTTGATATTGCAGGCAGTATCTAGATATCTATATGGCACATTGAAGAACACAAGTATGGGAATTACAAATGTGATGGGGCCAATAGAACAAATGGCTATAGCAAACCACCCAATTAAAGGCTTGTATTTTGTGGTCACCGGTGCACCTCATGTATGTCTATTTTCTATTTTTAATTTATTTGTTATTTTATATAGTATTAACATAATGATGTTATGGAATTGTATTGTATGCAGAGTGTCGTGACAGGAGTAATAAGTTACATGGGAAAGCTAAGAGTTGCTATGCAAGTCGAAAAAGAGTTCATAGATCCACAGAAGCTCAAATCATGTGTTGAAAATGCATTTGAAATGATATTTAAAGCTGTATGTGAAACCAATAACCTTTAATTTAATGACAGTACACTGGAGTTGTTTATGATGATACTGAGAAATTGCGACTTCAAAGTCCAGAATGAATCAAATTATATAAAATATATATATATATCAAATAAATAAAAAGTTGGAAAATTGAAGACTATATAACCCAATTGCCCCTCTAAATCTTAGTTCTTAATTTTTTTTCATAAAAACTAGTGAATGCAAAAGATCATACCGTGCACCAAGATATTCCAATAAGGCTAATTGTTTTAATTTCCTTTTTACTATTGCTATATATGCAGGGGTGTGTAAATGATCGGTTCGGTTCAAAATCAAATCGAATCGAAATAATAGAAATTGAATTTTTATCGAACTGAATTTTGCTATTTCTTTTTTTATATAAATTTAAGATAAAATTCAAGTAAATTTTAATATATATATATATATATATATATATATATATATATATATATATATATATATATAAAATTCGGTCGATTCGATTTTAACCAAAAATTTTTAGATAAAAATTGAACCGAACCACTCGTTTTGGTTTTACTCACCCCTAACTATATGTGATAGCTAGATGGTTATTGGTGACTAGCATTTGTTAATTGAGAAATTTCAATAATTAGAAGTTGACCTGCACGATGAGCATTGTATATAATATAATAAAATATTAGGTAATTTTTTAATATTACAAATAAAATAAGTATTTAATATTTATTATAATTTTATGTGTAAAAAAAATTCAATAGAGGTAAATTTTTAAGATCTCATTGTTAAACAAATTGAAGATCTATTTTGTATAAATATTAAACTTTCGGCTTGAATAAAATTTAAGTTTCTTGTATTTATAAATTAATTCAAATACAATTTTTTTTATTCACTTGATGTGATTATTATTATTATTATTGAAAAAAAAAAGTGCTCATAAAATGAGACATTCAAAATGAAAAAATACAATATAAATAAACCATTTTTTTAATAAATAATTTTTAATTTTATTAACATTAGAGTGAAATTTAAATCATATACAAATATTTCACACTTTTAGGCAAAAAAAAAAAAAAAAACTAGAAGAGCATAGTACAAACTAAATAACAACTCCAAATAAGATCAAAAACCAAAAATATAATAAAAAAATGTAGTTAATTAGGAAAAGCTAATAAAGTTAATTAGAATGTAATTATTGTTAATGCTAATTTTTAGATTACTATTATTTTTTATTTTAAATTTCAATTTTGTAAATTAATTTTTAGAATGTTCTTATTTTATAAGTTTTTTATTAAGTTATATTTCTAAAATTTTAAGCTTTTCTCTATTTTATTTTATAAAAATACTTCATATTTTCTATATATATATATATATATATATATATATATATATATATATATATATATATTGAGAAAATTTTTTCATTATATATATATATATATATAATTGGAGGCCTAAGTCGATTGTCTTAGTCGCCTTACCCAGCGAATCGCTCCTGCTTCAGTATATGTATAATTTTATTTATGTTGCATAATTGAAAATAAAAAATGCATAAAATTATTAATTATCATCTTTAATCTTTATATATAACTGAGTAAAGTAATTATCTTCCACCAAATCTTAAAAAACCATCTCTTCATAATTTTTAAGTTGTGAGTTGATAAATTCAAAAGGCAAAATAAATACTTAAAATAAAATATCATCTTGTAATTTATTTTATATTAATTTTCACTAATTGTATATCGTCATACATTCTTTATTTCAATTTAAATTAGGTTAATTAAATTACAATTCAAATTGGAGATGGAATTAACAATTTGGTGATGTGACAAAATTTTTCTCTAAGCTCTCGGATTATATAATACAAGTAAATTTTATAGTGCAATTTTGGAATTTCAGGAGTATTTGAAAAACGACACAACGACAGAACTAAGAATAGTTGTTCTGTCGTTTACTTGGCAGAGAAATTAGCTATAAAATTTGCGCGTATATAGGCTTACAAAGATCGTTTTTACAGTTGAAAGCGTGCTTTCGTTTTCCTTCTCCGTTCAGGATTTCCTTTTATGCTTTGGATTCAAACAAGTCTCTTTACATAATACCTTGTCTCACTTCACAGTAACACCATGCTATCCAAGCTCTTGTTCCATCATCGTTAGCCTCTTCTTATTATACCCACTGCCCTCCCTTTCTTGTTTTTTAAGTAAAATATGTCTACTTCTAAGAAGAAAGTACAACTACCTGCTGGTTTTAGGTTTAGAGCTACTGAGGAAGAGTTGGTTTGTCACTATCTCTACCGCAAAATCACTGGAAAGTTATCTCCGATAGAAAAGCAACTCGTCATGGACTGTGATTTCTATGGCCAAGAAGAACCGTGGCAGATATGGGAAAGGTTTGGTGGACAAGAGTTGCAAGCTGATGAGGATCTTTACTTCTTTACAGAACTGAAGAAGATAAAACCTAACAAACCTAACTGTAAAAAAATCAATCGTAGAGTTGGTTACAGTGATGGTAGTTGGCATGGTGAGACTTCTGGTAAGTGCTCGTCACTTAGAATTTGTGGATTAAAAGCTTTGAAGAAAAGATTTAGCTATAGGAACCCAAAAAACTTGGACCAAGATCGTTGTTGGAACATGCTTGAATATAGTTTGGATCTTGTTGATTCTAATATTGTTCTTTGTCAACTCAAAAAGTCTAGTAGAAATCCAAATTCCAAGAAGAGAAAGTTGCAAAATCTTGATGTTGATGATCCCAATTCTTGTGAGGATGTTTCTGATGAATCTTCCATGGACTCTGAGCTACGCAAGCGTTCAAGGATTGAACAAGAAGTTTCAAAGAGCATCCAAGAAAACGAAAATGAGCCCTCCATAATCAAGAAAAATTGCAGCAATAGCAATGTTGCAATGGTACCTATGCAAGAACAACAAAAAGAAGAAGTTATGCCTCCTGTACCTACGCTTTTGGGTGATATTGATATCGATGTTTCTTTTAGTATTGATGAGCTAATTGGTGAAATTGATAATTTTGATAAACAAGAGAAGAATAAAATTGTAGCTACTGATCAAAATATTGTAACCAACACAAGCTTGGTTGAAGGAAGTCAGCAACTAGCAGCCTGTGTTCCTATTGCCTATGAAGAATCTACAAGAGAGAAAGAAGGGGAGAAAAGAGAGAGAGAAGAAGATGAAGTCAGTACAATAGCTATGGCTCCATCGACATCATCTTCAGTGGCCTATTATAATAATAATAGCGATTCAAGTTGGCTCGAGTCTCTCGCTGACAAGATGATGCAAGATGCTGATGAACCACTACCATATTATCAAGAAGATGAGTTATGTCCTGATTTTTTTAATCATGAACAGGATAATTTTATTGATTTTGGGAGAATTGTTTAACTAGGATTGGGTTGGAAATGGAAGGGTTGATGGTGATTATTTAATTCTCCGTATATCTGAATCATGGCTAGATGAGCGGAAGCAAATGAGGTTAGCAAAAGCTCAGCATGGTTTTGCTGAAAACAATTCAATAGTGGACAAATTAGGCTTTGAGATAAAGACCTTCCTTAAAGCTATGCGAATGGCTAATTCTAAGATTACTGGTAATAAGTTGCCTAGGGAATGTTGGAATTCAATGGAATCTGTCCCCCTGCATGAGACTGTAAGTGCACCTCAGGATGTGGATAATGAAGAGGATTCTGCAAGTAGTGATTCGCATTGTTTTGAGCTTAACAAACCAAGCAATGGGGGATTTAACATGCCTGGACATGAAGCTGTTGATGGCTATGTTGAAGAAACAGTGAAATCTAGTCAAACAAAGAAAAAGTTTGCATCTCGAGAAAGAATTAGATGTCAGAATCCATCAAGCTTGCAAGTTAAATTTGAAGAGCAGATGGCTTGGGCGATGGCACCAAATGAGAACAATAAGCCCTAGGTGGTGGAGGCAGAAGAGGTGAAAACAGGTGAAGGGAACCCAACTGAAATGAGTATTTCTCAGTAGTCTGGAAATTCTGATGCTACTGAAGCTGGCAGTCTTGAAAGAAAGAACAAAGATGATGAGATCCATGGGTTGAGTCCTGATGAAGTCTGCAACAAGAATGCAGTGCTGCAACAAATTTTTCTTTTTTTTTTTTTGCTTCTTGATATTTTGTATTTTCTATTCAAAGAAGTAGCTTACATATTATGTAGTTAGTAACCTGTTTTGTGAAGATAGTTTCTATATATTCAGTAATGAACGCAGCAGAATTTTTTATTTTTCTCTGCTTTGCTTCTTGTTCTGTTTCTCTTTCAATTAAGTTTCATTTTTTATTACAAATCCTAATTATGTGATTGATAACTTGATAAGAAGTCATATTTCATCATCAGAAGTTGGAAATGTGCATCTTCAGAATGATGCAGATAAGGTGATAATGAACTTATGTTTTGTGAATATTTGACCACACAGTATCATGAATATGAATGTTGCTGCTGCTGCATCTTCACATATTGCTAGCTCTATTTTCATCTTTTGTAATTTGAAATTCAATTGTGTGTGAAAGGTCAGGTTAATATTATAGTCATACAGCATGGAACTGAAATTACAAATATTATACTATACACATCCGGTTCTTTTGTATTTGATTTAAAGATATCATAGAAGGAATAAGATAAAAACTTCCATACTTGGAATACGTTGGTAAGGGCCTGATAAGAAATAAGATATTGATTTATTAGGATTAAAGATAATCTGATTCATGCTTTTTAACTACAAAGAAGCTTATTCAGGCAAGGCCATGAATATGATTTGATTAAACTTGGAGAGATTATATCAAAGAACCTGTAACATACCAAAATTTATTGTTCTACAAAAATGTTTGAAGGGCAATTTTAGTTTTAGCTTACATGATACTAGCTTGTTGAGTGACAAATAGGGTTAATGTACACATTCAAACACATAGTAATTCAAATTTATTGCTCTCCAAAATTAATTGATCAAAATTGTCATCTAAAATTTTATAGCATGTTTTTGTGAAAAAATTATGACTAGTATACAGGGGGTATAAGCTTGAACAAAATCCCCATCTATTCAGTAGTCTTGCTGGCCTTGTAGGTGTTTACCAATTGCATCTGCACATCCTGTGAAACAGCTGAATGCTCTTTGTATTCCATTGTGAACTCACCTTTACCCTGCATATATAAAATTTACATGATTAGCAATCCTACTTGCAAAAATTGAGCGATAAGAAATTTTGCATTCTTCCTTGGAATTTCTGCTGCATCCAAACCTGTGTCATTGAACGAAGAGCTGTTGAGTACCCGAACATATTGTTTAGAGGAACCTGAAAGGCAAAATTAAAGAATACATCATAATCCATGAGGTCCAGGTAACAATTTGATGTCCTTAAGTTAGACAAACCACAAGTAATATAAACAAGGCCAATCATTTCAGGTCTTGCTATTTCTATTAAATTTTTTTTCTTCTCCTATTTTGGGAAAAAGGCTATATATTCAGAGCACGTTTGGCAGGCCGTAATACAATGTAATGTAATGTAATCAAATCCATTTTTAACACATTAAAAATGGATTTGATTACATTACGGTCTACCAAACGTACTCTTAATTCATAAGAGGATAAGTTATGCTTACATGAGCAGTTATTACAGAGTCATCTCCATCCTGGTCATTTCCAACAATCACACCTTTCCTCCTATAGCAAATACAACAACATAATAAGTCACACAGAGAAGAAGAAACCTCAATGTTAACACATAGCAAAGAACAGAAAATGTTTTAAGGCACTCACTTGTTAATATCACCAGCTACAGTACCCTGAAATTCTGTTGGTACTTTCAGTTCCACCAGCATTATAGGTTCCAATATCACAGGCTTTGCAGCTGTATAGCACTGATTCATAAAAATTGAAAGGAAAATAGAACGAAAAATCAGGCCTAGAAACCTCCACAGACAGGTACAATCAATTTCACTAAAGAAATTCACCCCAAAATATAGGATATGAGGAAGACCTGTCTAAAAGCATATATTGCTGCTAATTTAAATGCAAGTTCACTAGAATCCACAGCATGTGAAGCACCGTCTGTTAAAACAATACGAAGATTTTCAACTGGATGACCAATTAAAGAACCCCTGTACATGGAAGAGCGAACAGAATCACAACTGTATTATTTGTATTCACACATGAATAAGATCAATAATCACAAATAGAGTGAGAACCAGTGTCTAGTCATTCAAATACCGCACTTAGCCTATTTGATAAGCATCGGATTCAACTACAAAGACAATATATACGGTTGTAGTTCTATGACGTATATCGTTCAATCTGGTATGATGAATAAAACAGGGTTAACTAGGTACGTTATCCAACTCAAAATGATTTCAATGTTGTTGAGATGTATACTTTTGCTAGCCTATCTGACTGAGCATTGGATTAATATTTATATTTATTTCAACAGTAAAATACAACGCCTTATGAATTACAGCAAAAGTACTCACGAATTGGCAGCTTCTTTAAAGCCCTTCTCAATTGCAGGAATAAATCCTGATGGTATAGCCTGTCCAACCATCATATTCTCAAACTCGAATTTGGTTGTTGAGCCCTCTGGAAGTGGCTCAATAAACCTGTCCAGATAAGGAATACGATGAACAAATTCATTAAGTGGAAAAATAAAAAATAGCCTTCACCACAGAAATACATGAATAAAGCTACTTCATGCAACGGCTCAATCATAAAAATCTTTGGTTGAAATTGATAATAAATTCTCTAAATGAACACCAAACCTATACAATTAGCAAATTTAACCAGGAAAAATGTGACAGTGCCCACATAAGTGTGCATGCAAAAGGTCTACTCAATATATCATACAGTTACTGATGAAGCAGAGGATCATTTTCCAAGACCAATAGATCATGTCAAATACTAAACTACTTACATGAGAACTGGTATATAAACCATAACTAGTAGTAGCTCAACAACAATTACAAAGAAATTAGACTAGAGGAATTCTTAAGAATGATATTCCTACACAGTACAAGGCCCCCCAAAAAATTATAAAAAAAGAAAAGGGAAAAAAATACGCAGAAACCACCCTTCCTCACCCTCCCATACAAGCACACTTAAAGAGAGGAAAGAAAGATGCACTGCAAACACATGAAAACTACAAAATGAAAAAGGGAAATTTGCATTAAGGAATGAAAAGCTCCAGACAACTTGATTCCCATACAGGGTTCTTTTTGAATTAGTTTGATTATGATAAACTTATAAGAAATTCATCTTTGCTTACCCAATTACTCGTCCATATTGACCTTGTCCTCCAGATTGCTTCTTATGTAAATAATCGAATTGTGCACGCTGAGTAACAGTTTCTCTAAAGTTCACACGAGGTTTCCCAACAGTTGCGTCAACCTTGTACTCTCTCCGAATGCGTTCCACATATATGTCCAAATGCAACTCCCCCATTCCAGAAATAATTGTCTGCACAAGAAGGCATTATGATGTTACATGAGCAAATTAGTACTATATGATTAAGGGGCTGCCAAAAGAAACCAATTTCACAAGAAATACCTGCCCACTCTCAGGATCCAAACCAACACGGAAAGTAGGATCCTCTCTCTGAAAACGATTCAAAGCTTTCGAAAACTGGAAAAGAAATACAAAAATGTACACATTAAGTGGCTGGCACAGGTGAACAAGGAAAAGGTACATTTTCTTAAAAAGTACTTACTTGTCCCCCAGAGTCTTTTGAAACTGGTTGAACAGCCAATGACATAACTGGCTCAGGAACATTCATGGAGGTCATAGTGTATTTAACTATTCCATCCGTAAAAGTATCTCCTGTTGACCCAATTAAGAAAAAATATATCAAAATAAGAAATTAAAAAAAAAAAAAAATTGAACTGGAGATTAACATATATGATACAGGAAGAAAGAATAATCTTCAATTCCCATCCTAACTAATTTCACTACCTAAGTTCCACTATCAATGCCTATGCTTGCATTTTCCATTATCTTTTAGAAGATTTTACTAGGACTTCTCCCTTTATGCTTGTTCTCCTTAGACAAATATAAAAATACTATTTCCTATGCGTGTATGCAGGAAGGAAGGAGTTAGACCTGAAGCACAATCCACGCCAAATACAGCGACTATTTGCCCAGCATGTGCTTCTTGAATGTCCTGCGGCATAAAAATTTCCCCAATAACAGATAGGAAATTTTTTTAATGAATTTTAAATTATTATGCTAGTATGAAGACATCTAAAGATGCTTTACTTAAGGTGATACTTATGAGGATCCAAAATTTCATTAACAGAAATGTCAAGCGAAAACTTACCTCCATTTCATTAGAATGCATCCTAACCAAGCGAGGAACCTATATCAAAATGATATTAGAACATTATCAAGCAACTAGGAAAAAGATGTCTTCACATGATACAGCAAAACATTCCAGTTAATTGACTAATTAAACATGGTTTTTTTTACACCATAAAATGCCCTGCCTGCTAATATAATACTTAGAACACCGGTCCACATCATACAGATTACACATTCTTACTTATTAAGACTATAGAATCCATGGTACCCTCAATGATGCAATTACATCAATACTTTGTAGAATTGACTTACTAAGCCTCAGGTACAGCGCATGAAATATTAACCCAGATAACAGGGGAAAAAAAAAACTGAAACATTAGATGTCTATGCTTAAACTCACCTTAATCTTCTTGCCGGTGTTTATGTTCATTATAACATCACCCTTGCGAATGACACCCTCATAAATTCTTCATTAAAACAAAAAAGGTTTGTGTAAGTTAACAGACACATGTTCTAGCACTGAAATATGATACATCATAGTATATCCAAGGGAAAATGGAAAAGCATAAAATGAAAATAAACCAACTCTGAGTCTTACCTTAGATATGTCAACTGACCAAAACGCCCTTCCTCTAATTTAAAAGCCAGTGCAACAAGTCGTCCTTCTGGATTTCCAGCCAACAAGACCTACACCCCATTTATCAGGTTTTAGAGAGAGAAATAATATAAAAGGAAATCATGATAAAATTGTCAATTAAATACCTTCTCTTCATCCTTAGATTGATCAAGAGCATAGTTAGTAACTTCAGTTGGACAAGGCAAATAACTAAGCACACCATCAAGAAGTGGTTGCACTCCCTACAGTAAAAACAACAGAATATGAAGACTATAATGAATAAAGAAACAAGATAATAAGATTAATCATTACCACCAATAATACACAATTTATACAAAGACCAGAAAATAAAAGTACCTTGTTCTTAAATGCACTCCCCATGAAAACTGGTATAAATTTCCGTGCTACAGTTGCCCTGCGAATTGCCTCCTACTCAAGAAGAAAATAAATTCAACTTTCAAGACAACAACAATTATATACTATTGCATGTTAAAATTTATGTTGAGCAAGAAATAAAATTAGATGACAACAAGGTACTACATGAGAAGAAAACAATGGCATAAGGCAGTCAAATGTGATATTGTAACATTTTATTCTGATAAGTGATAAGTCAAATATGCCTTCCCTTGCCTTTTGACATACCTCAAGATCAGCAGATGAAATAGGCTCATCTGAAAGAAAAGCATCAGCAAGTTTATCATCAACTTCAGAAACCACTTCTATTAGTTCACGTCGCTTTTCTGCAACTAAGGCCTCCATATCAGCGGGCACTTCTTCAGCAACAACTTTTTCACTACAACAGATAACAGAACAATAAACAAAAAGAATAACAACGCAGAACTAGGTCTGCTTCAAATAAACTAAACAAAACACACAGATTGCAATTCGAACCCATTGGAGCCATGGAAATAGTAAGCCTTCAACTTCACAAGATCAACAAGGCCCTGAAAATCATCCTCCATCCCAATTGGAACTTGCACCGCTGCAGCATGATGCCTCAGTTTAGACCTTGCCTAACATATAGAATAAACCATTATAGTGACATCATTGTAAGACTAACAACTTGTAAATGCATCATAAGGAATATAGCATTTAGAGAGAGGGCCAGGGGGAAGTCAATTTTACCACATCATATATGCACTCAATAAAAATTGAAGGATAAAAGCATAAAAGCAATTCAAAACAGCAAGTAATTTCAAGGTTCATTTGAATTTATATTTTTAAGAGAGAAACATAGAAACCAAAATCAATATCACATTCTAATATCGCTACATTTCGAATCCTAACTAATGGCCCTAATTCAGCTAATAAATTAAACTAAGCATATTAGTATACCTGACTCAAAACCTTCCACGGATCAGCTCCCATTCGATCAAGTTTGTTAATAAAGGCAAGTCTAGGAACCTCATATCTCCTCATTTGTCTATCCACAGTTATAGACTGACTCTGCACTCCACCCACACTACAAAGCACAAGAATTGCACCATCCAGCACACGCAACGCCCTCTCCACCTCTATGGTAAAATCAACGTGCCCCGGTGTATCAATTATATTTACCTAAACCATTTTAAATAAAATCATTTCATAGTATAATTCATTGAATTAGGACCCTCTTCATTCATTGAAATTCTCAAGTACCTGATAGCCATTCCAAGTGCAATATGTGGCGGCGGACTGGATGGTGATGCCCTTTTCTCTTTCTAGGTCCATGGAATCCATCTTGGCGCCAACTCCGTCGCGGCCCCGAACCTCGTGGATTTCATGGATACGACCGGTGTAGTAGAGTACGCGCTCAGTAAGTGTAGTCTTGCCGGAATCAATATGGGCTGAGATTCCAATATTCCGGAGGCGTTCCATGGACTCCTTCCACCATGGTTCCTTTTCATCCTTTGCACGCGCGAGGTTGGAGAATTGGCGGAGGTGGAAGTTACCAAGGAGGAGGGCGGTGGTCGGAGAATGCGATGGCGGAGCTGTCGTTTTGGTGGTGGAGGACCAGAGGGAGAAGAGGAGGCGTGATGTGGAGGATCCTCTGGAGAATCGGGCCATGGCTGAGGTGGAAGTGAAAAATGGAGATGGAGGTTAAACCCTATACCCGGCCCTGAGGTTTTTGAGGGGGTTTGTCGTTTTGATTTGGACTGTGAAGCTTTTGGGCTCTTAGTGGACCTCATTGGCCCAATAATGTAGTCAGGCCCACTATTCATAGGCTTATTTTTCTTTTAAAACAGGTTTAAAACGTACCTGCTAAAATCTGTTATCTTTTTTATAATTAAAATATTATAATAAATGTGTCTATAAATTAAATATATATATATATATATATATATATATATATATATATATATCAGATTTATTGAATTAGTGGTTTATTATCTTTTATTTATCTAGTGATTTATTTTCAAATGATCAAAATTTATACTTTTAATTATGAAAAATAAAGTTCATGAAAATTTATAAAGTTATAATTACTAAGATATTATAGTCTTGTGTAACTAATTATATATTCACATTTTTTTAGTCTAGTCTAATAAAATCTTATAATAATATTATGGTTATAAGATACACAACATTTGTTATTCTATAATAACATATTTTATTTTATACTTTTAATATTAATTAAAGAATTTTAAATAGTGTCTAATAATTTATGATATTCTCAAAATAATATATATTTTTTAACTTATTTAAAAAGATTTTATTAGAAAGATTATTTACTGTAATAATAGTTAGTAGATTATATGATTATATTTTCCATACAAAATGATTTTTTTTTAATTATTTGATACTTCTTAGTATTATAAAAATAATATATGCATAAAGGTTTATGAAAAAAATTAACATAGTTAATGAAAAATTTATATTTAAGTAGAGAAAATTAAGTAAAAAAAAATGTGACATGATATTATTATTAATTGGTAAAATTATAATTAACAATTAAGTAGAGAGATAAATATAAATGCATAAGAGTTTATGGAATATATAAGATTAATTTCATCCATGTTCATTGAATTATTGAATAATGTACATTATCGTCCTCTAACTTAATTTGATTACTTAAAAATCATCGAACTTACCCAAAACACCCCCTCATCTTAACAAAACAACCTAAACAAGAAATTGCATATATTGAATATCAATAATATAAAGGCATTAATTTCACTTAAGTCACTGTCAAATTGAAATGAAATAATGGAAAAGTGATTAATTAGTTCATGAAAGCTACGATATATTCATCTAAAGTACTATTTTTTTCATTTTAGCTTTTATGGTTGTCTCTAAAAATGAGAATATGGTAATTTATAATATTAATATTCGTCATAAAATTAAAACCCACCATAAAAGCTCAAATTCTATTCAAAACCTCACAGCAAAACATAGAATAATTTTAAAAATAAGTAATTTTCATGAGAAAATGAATCCTAAATTAAATATGGGTTTCTTCTCTTTTTCATTTAAAAAAAGAAAAAATTGGTAATTACGAAATTAAAAATCCCTTTTTAAATGCCATACTCTAAAAACTCTATAGACGAGAGTTTAATAAATCAACCACGTCCAGTAAGAATGTCAAAACGAGTTAGTGGGTTGTATTCGTGTTGGATTGATCTACTCAGATAACACGATTAGAGTCAATACGAACATAATCTATTTATTAATCATGTCATCTTAACACGAAACGAAAATTAAACGGGTTACACGAACACGACAGGTATAATCTGTTTATTTAATTGGATTGTATATAAATCATGAACCCGACACAATCTATTTAACATGTATGATATTTATAACTTGAAAAATGTAATATATTTGTAACAAAAATTAATTGTAATATTGTATATAAATCAAATTATGATTAAAATTGTAAATTCATTAAAATTTCATATTTTATATATTTTTCAAACATTTAAGCAAACACCATCAAACGAACTTAAATAAGATTTTGTTTATCTTTGATTTTTTTATTTTTTTTATTCATTTTGTTTGTTTCTTCCAATGCAATATAAATGACTATTTTAACTCTTAATATTACTAAAAAACATACAGGTTATAAATGGATTGAGTCGGGTTGACACGACTCAATACGATACGTGAAATTAAACGGATTGTAACGAGTCAATTCGTTTAAGCAGTGTTATAAATGGGTCAACCCATTTACCGACATGAACTTAATAAATTTCAACTCTAATACAAAAAATTTATGTGTTTGGCGAATCAGATTAGCGTGTTATGACCCTTTTTACACCCCTAACGTCTAGGAAAATCTTCCTAGCCAAACCCTTGCACCACCCAAAGCTTGTATGGCCACCATCGCCATTTTCAGATTCTCAGTAACTTGATGATCCATCTTTTTTTTTTTCACAAAAAACTCAATTTTCCACCATATTTCCATCTTCATAGCCAACATTGTTATTCGGTAGTGTTCTCTAACACCAACCTAGATCCCAAACTCCTATGAATTTAGTGCCAGCGCCACATATCTAATTTCGCTCGAATTGCACCTCGCTTAACCTCACTGTGGCCATATGAAGCAATGGGTCTTGGTTGCGAGAGGAGAAGGATAGTGGGAGTAAAAGAACCATTGACATACGGGTTTGGAATTTTTTTTTTCTTGACTTGGGTTTTCCTATGTGGGATTTGAGTTAATGGCTAAGTGATGTTTTAGTATTTCTTTGTCTTGTTTCCTCTACCTTGCAATCCATGTTGTCTTTGCTGCCCATCAATTTGCCAAAAGTGGTTTAGAATTTTGAGTTTAGTTTTTTTTTTTTTAATAAAATATCAGTTTTATTACTTTTTTTTTTTTTAGAAATGATAATGGCATGTGAATGTAAATTAGAAGAAAATTTTATAATTTTTATGTCATTTTGAGAGATTAAGTGGCTTTCGTGGCTCATTTAGTCTTTGAAAATGATGAGTTGAAATGCCACATAAACTTTTCCTTAGTGTTTTTGATGAAAATTGAGTCTAAAAATTATATGACCGTTAATGAAAGTTCAATGGTTTTTAAGTAATGAGATGAAATTAGAGGACGATAATGTGCATTAGGCAATAATTTAGAGACCACGAGTAAAATTAACTCAAATATATATATAATGGAAAAATTGTAATAAAATTTTTTTTAATAGGGGAATGCGCAATTTAGAGCTCAACTTTTATCCAAAGTTGAATGTAAGGCTTGATTTTTTTTTTTTCAATTAACATCTTAAATTTTAATTTTTGGTCAATTTGAGACATGTCTGTTAATGGCAATTAACAGCAATCATGTGGAAAACACTTCGTATTTTTTAAATATTAAAATTTAAAAAATAATATTTTTAAATAATAAAAAAATATTAAAATTTAAAAAAAAAAAAAAAAAAAAAAAAAAAACCCAGATGTGGGCTTCATCGAAACCCAGATCTGCATAAACAAGTTTCTTTTGGTAGTTGATAGTTTAGCGAGTGAAAATACCATGAATAGCTATTTTCTTCATCTTCACTGAAAATACCATGAAAACAGTGTGAAAGGAGAGATACTTTTGAGAGAGAAGAGAAACAGAGAGGAGAAAAAAAAAAAAAAAATTGTCGTCGTCGTCGGTTCGGTTCAATCAACTCAGATTCCTTCTGTGGGCGTTGATGGGTGGGAATAATTTCAATAGCTGATCTTAATTTTCTTTCGGCATTTTAAATCATTTCAGACTTGGGTTCTTCTCGAGGTAAGCTCTTATTCTTGGATATTGGGCATTTCAATTAATTATTATGAGAATCTGGGTAGTTTAATGAATTGTTATAGCATTTTTAGCTTAGCATTGCTGTGATGGTACTTATGCTATAGGTAGAGTTGTTAGCTAATGTGATAAGATGGCCTTTTTCCTTTGGAATTTATGAGAAAAATCTGAGTAATCAACTATTTGAAAGTGTATAAGAGGTTTTCTTAAGGGTGGTGATCCACAACTTTTTCTCTGACTTTATAAGGGTGTAGTTTCATTTGGTAGATTGTGAATGGATTTCCCCTTTATTTACTATATAGGTTATTGAATGAAATTATGTTGTTCCCACTTCACTTACTCTTTGGTATTTGGTGTGTATAGGAAAAAGAACCATAAATTTCTTACCGTTAGAATGCCTCTGGAAACTTGGTTCTTAGTTGAAGTTCTGTCTTGATCTCTACAAGATTAAAAAAAAAAAAAAAATTGAACAATTTTTTTTTTTTTTCAGGTCCTACATTGAACTTTGAGGAAAAGCACAGGCCCCAAGTTGGGCATTCCCCCGTTTAATAGATAATAGATATTTGCCGAACGACACAACGGCAGAACTAAGTGTAGATGTGCTATTGTTTGCTTTGCTGTAAAATTAGCTATAAAACGACCTTCGCTTTTCCACCGTGTAAAACTTGCTTTTTCCGAACGACAATTAACGATAAAACGACCAAATGAGGTATTCTTTGAAGGTACATTATGGACCTTATTTGGCCCAATCTTGTAGTTGGGCCTTTTAGGTGTATATAGGTTTACAACGACGTCGTTTTTATACAGTTCATCGCGCTACTTTCGTTTTTCTCCTCCGTTCAGTTCATGCACATAACCGGTTCGAGAAATTGTCTGAGTTAAAAGCTGAAAAAGTTTTGAAATTGGGATGTTAAAGACTTCTTTTATACCTTGCAATGTATGTCTCCTTCTCCTTGTCTTTTATGAATTTCTCGTTTTTCTTCATCCTCTGTTGTATCTCTGATTCTTTGGGATTTGATATAGGCATTGAAATTTCCATCTTTAAATGTTGGGAGGTGTAGGCAGTTAAATTGCAAAGCATATAAGATGGAACTGACTTTAACACGTCCTGACGATTGGCATCTTCACCTTCGCCATGGGGAACTTCTTGAAGCCGTTGTTCCTCACAGGTGTTTTTGTCTTGCATCTTCTAAGAGTTTTCTGGTTTGTTTTATTTCTAAATTCTAATGCTTTTCATGTTCTACAGTGCAAATCATTTTGAAAGGGCAATTGTGATGCCAAATTTGAAACCTCCCATTACCACAACTGCTGCTGCTGTCGCTTACAGAGAATCAATATTGAAAGCATTGCCTGCTGATAGCAACTTTACTCCACTTATGACCCTTTATTTGACAGATACAACAAGCCCAGATGAGATCAAGCTTGCAAGTAAGCCTAAATTAGAATATGCAAATCTAGAAAGATAATTCATTCTTTTCTTTTCTTTTTTTTTTAAATTATTTTTTATAAATAAAATATGGTAATCCTTGATTTTTATTATCAATACTTTGTTATAATAATGAATCATTGTGTAAAGATTTATTTGACCTAGTTCAGGAGCTGCTATTTCTTTTCACATTTATTGAATTACCATAAAGTTAAATATCATCAATGAGGGTGATTCCTTCAGTTTAGCTTATTGTGTAATTTATCCTTTTCTCTTGAAAAAATAAAAAATTTGCTCTATCATTTTGCTTTGAATTTTATCATGTCAGTGATAGGACTTATTACATTAACAGGAAGGAGTGGAGTTGTTTTTGCTGTGAAGTTGTACCCAGCTGGTGCTACAACAAATTCTCAAGATGGTGTTACTGATCTTTTTGGGAAATGTCTTCCTGTGCTTGAGGAGATGGTGGAGCAAAATATGCCTTTGCTGGTAATTTTTCTACCATATTAGTTGGCATCCAAGTCTTGTAAATATGTCCTCTTTTTGTGCTTGTCTTTCTTTATTCTCCTTTGGCCTGTGTGAGCAGAGTTAACATTTTTCTGAGTCAATAATTTGTTTCACACTTTAGCAAGAGCAGGAATGCATTTGGAACTTCTTTGCAGATAAAATGCCTGAAATTTTTATTATGGTGTGATTTGGTAAAACTGGAAATTTATTGTCTAAATAATTTGGTACTTAAAAATTTGAGTTGAATTACAACTGGATTGTTAGTGCTTGAATTGGCAAAGCGCATAAATTCTTAATTGAAATAAAGTTACAATCCAATTATGCTGTTTCATAAGAAATAGTTGAGATAGTGAATGTAGCAATTTGATGGTGGTAGTGGCAGTTCAGATACAACTGTTGGTAGTGGCAAGGCAGATAGTAGAAACAGTGGTAGTAATGGAAGAGCGCAAAACATAAGTGGAAATTTAAGGGCCAAATAGTTTTATGTTCTTGAAAAGTATTTTGGGAGATGATGCATTTTCACAAAAAATGTGAATGGAATGCTTCAAGCTCATCCATTACAATGGAATAATTTTAATGGTTTTACTTCAATTGCTCATCACACATGGAAGATCATACGTCTGAATTGAGTTTCATATATATCTGCAATTCTTTGTACAGGTTCATGGAGAAGTTACAGATCCTAATGTTGATATATTTGATCGTGAAAAGGTTTTTATTGACACTGTTTTGCAACCTTTAATCCAAAGGCTTCCACAACTAAAGGTTGTAATGGAGCATATCACTACAATGGATGCTGTTAGGTTCATTGAGTCTTGTGATGAAAGTATGCTTTCTCACTTTCATGGAGTAGTTTTGTCATTCTCCTTCCTACTTTCCAGTGATCGTTTTGTTTTGGTATGTAAATATCATATTTAGATTTTTATACCTAACTTTTATGTAATCTTTTAGGATCTGTGGCAGCAACTGTTACTCCTCAGCATCTTGTTCTAAATAGAAATGCTATTTTTAAAGGAGGATTGCAACCTCATAATTACTGCCTTCCAGTACTCAAAAGAGAAATCCACAGTATGGCCTATTACTATTCAAAAACTTTTTTGGGTTGTCTCCTGCAAGTAATTTGTCCTGACGAATTTTTATTATTTGTTGGATATAGGGATGTACATTTCATTTATTTATGATTAATGAAGAATATATAATTAAGTGCTATTGCTGTTGTGCTCCTCTTTTTCCTTCCCTGTGAGCTTATACATGTATGCCTCATGCAGGACAAGCAATTGTGTCGGCTGTGACTAGTGGAAACAAAAGGTTTTTCATAGGGACTGATAGTGCTCCACATGAAAGGAAGAGAAAAGAATGCCCTTGTGGATGTGCTGGAATTTACAATGCCCCTGTTGCCCTGTCACTATATGCCAAGATTTTTGAAGAGGTAACTTTTTGCATTATCATTCTTACCAAGTGTAGCTTGTTAGTGCTACTTCTTTTTCTCTTGAACGGTAAGATTTAATTTCCATACACAAGGATTCACCCTTTCCAAATCCACCAATTTTTAAGGATTCAAAAGTCATTGCAATTTGTAGTGATGATATTGTTGGAGTTGAATCCATCTTCCCATTTCTTTTTCAAATACCAATAAAGATAACTCCAAAATTTAATATATCTTTCCATATCCATTTGAGTTGATGATTCTTGTTAGTAGCATGCCAATGTGAACCAATATTTCATTGCTCATTTCTGGCAAAGGAAACGGTTCATGATATGTTGGTGTTGTAGTAAGATTTAGACCAGCCCTTGGGCGTTAGCTTTGCTGATGAAATGAGAGAAAAGGATGTCTTTTTTTATATGGTCTGCTATTATCATATCTTGTAATTTGATTGGCCCAAATGCTACTGCTATTTTCTCCGCCATTATGCCATGTTCATGCTACATCCATATCATTGAATTCCGCCCAAAATACATTTCATTGTACCTTATTATGTGTTAGT
This sequence comes from Vernicia montana, assembly GCA_949750685.1. NCBI lineage: Eukaryota > Viridiplantae > Streptophyta > Magnoliopsida > Malpighiales > Euphorbiaceae > Vernicia > Vernicia montana. The sequence goes on along the minus strand of CATKHJ010000569.1, from coordinate 2,672 downwards.
TCACTAATTCCAGGCTGGGGCACTTGACAAGCTAGAGGCATTTACAAGCTTTAATGGACCAGACTTCTATGGACTTCCAAGGAACACATCAAAGATAAAATTGACCAAGACCCCATGGAAGGTGCCAGAGTCTTTCTCATTTTCATTTGGAGATATCATTCCTATGTCTGCTGGAGAAACACTTGAGTGGCAACTATCCTCCTTGTGATTTTTTTTTTGCAAAATTCCCCCTTATGGTTTAGACCTTTACGCAAGAACAATAATTCTAAATGTTTAATGAGATAGGGCTAAATCTTTTTAAAGAAATAACTCAAAACCGAGTGGAATGAGGGAAATCCTAACTAGCTTTGGATTAAGGCTTTGTTGTTGTTGTTAATAAGATAGGATTCTTTTCCACCTGCTTCATATTTTAGCCACCGAGTGCCAAATGTTTCTTTCTTGTATTTCCTCTTATTCCTTGTCAATAAGAAGTGCTAAGTTCAAATTAGCAATGACATAAAAGTAGAGTCAATGTTTGATTAATTGCAGATAGCTTCCTGTAGAAGATGAAATTTGCCTTGATTAAGCATCATTTAACAATCATGGCAAAAAAAAAAAAAAAAAAAGCATCATTTAACCATATAAGTTCGTATCCTTTAATTTTCTTGAATAAACCTTGAACTAGGCTTCACAATTTCAGTGTTGCTCTTGTAAAAAACTTCATTTATTTTACTTGTTCAATACAAAATGGATGGTTTGATACTTTGATTCATAGTCTCACAAAGCCTGAATTTAAGTACAATATTTAAAGTCCAATAGCTTCAATTGAGTTCGTTGTTCCATCTTTTACAAAGGAAAAGGCCCAGTCGTTTTAGTTAAGTTCCGAATTAGAAACACTGAACGACATTAGTCATTAAACGATCGAAACACATAATGAAGAGTTGGTTTTCTTTTATAAAGAGACCAATCCATCCCTTACAGCAAGAGTCGTTTCAGTTTAAAAAGGAAAAAATATAAATCGAGTTTCGGTCAAGAAAAAAAAGGAAAAATGATGAATTTAAAATATTTTAGCAAATGAAAGAGGAAAATCAAGAATAATAATAGTAATTGTTGATCATCAAATATCAGAAATTTAAAGAATCTTATTCTCATACACAGAATGAAACTGTGTCAGAAGGTGTCCTAAGATTTCTTGATTTCATCATCTTGATGGAGTAAGTAAAAAATTCAAACTAAAAACAAAACAGAGAGAAACAGAGATATTTTTCTTAAATTTGAATCAGAAAGAACGCAGCGAAAAAGGTGTGTTTTTGATCATGTGAAATTGATCATCACCCATTCATTACTTTCATCATCTTCACCTTTTTCAAATCAAACAATTAATCAAAACATCAAGAAATGTTAAGCTAAACAAACAATAGACAAGAACAAAAGTGCAAAGAAATTGCTAAGGCAGCAAGCAGAGGAAGTAGACGATGATTGTGTTACAGAGAACAATACAAGAAAACATGATTAATTTATAGAGGGATAGCAGTAGAATTTGAAGCCCTAAAGACTACAAGGAAAGCTTTTTCAATTGGGCTATTAGCTAATACAGCCGATGCTTAAGGCCCATTATACAACAGCCCTTAAGCCCCAAATGACGGGTCGTTTTCCTTTGGTTTTAGTGGATAGTGTTGTATTTTTCAATTGATAACGACTTGTCGTTTGTTGAAAATGAAGAAAAGTTTCTTAAACTGTAAAGCATTGAAGAAATTAAGAATAGAAACCACAAAAGTTTGTTAATGGGAGTCTATTTTTTTTCTTTTTTTTCTTTTTGTGTGTGTGTGTGTGTTTATTATGGATACGAGTAGATGAGAAATTATCACAAAAGTTTGTATCTTAATTAAGTAAAAAAAATAAAAGCTAACTTTAGTAATTGGAGGCCAAAATAAAAATGAATAGAAAAAAACTTATGTTTGTGAGGGCCAATACATATATGTTTTAAAAAAAATCATAAAATTTATGAGAACAAAAATCAAAATTTAAATTTTGGTGACCATATAGTTCCGCCTCTAATTGTCTCTTTACTTTTTTTTTTTTTAATAAGATTATTGATAGCGAAGGTTCAAAAAGTGCACTAGACATCTCGATTAAACTGAGACTCCTTAGCATTAAGGATGAGAATGGAGTGGAGCACGGGCAAGAATACCATATTCATCTCCATTTCCACCTTAGCGGGAATCCCCATCTCCATCCCTGCCTTACAAATGGGGACAATTTAATACATATTCATGTCCCCGCAGGGATCCCCATCCTCACGGAGATCTCATTCCCCACTTGATTTTTTTTTTAATCTTATCTTAATTTAATTTTAAATACTTTTAAATAGTGAAATTTAATGTATAAAAATTTAAAAATTAGATTTTAATTAGGTTTAAACTCACAAAATATATATATATATATATATATATATATATATATATATATATATATATATAGTATTACTAATATATTTTTTTTATATTTAAAAAATTTATAAATAATGACTAAAAAATAAAAATAAATTTATTTATAAAATGTTAACAGATTCAGACATACAAAACATCAACCAAATACAATTAAAATGTAAATGCGCCTAATATATTAAAAATGTTATGCAATTTTATTTAATAAAACATTAAAAAATTCAGCATATATAAAAATATGAGAGT
>CATKHJ010000567.1:0-43906 GCA_949750685.1 Vernicia montana | reverse complement strand
GTGCGCGCGCGCGCGCGTGCGCGCTCGAGACTGAATTGTTTATTTCGCATAAAATAAATTGTCTTTGAAAAATATTTTCTAAATAATTATTTTTTTTTGTTGCAATATTAAAAATTAGTTAAAAAATTAAAAATTTTAATTTATAAGACTATAAACATATTTAAACTTATAAGAATTTCACATTTTTTAAATTTTATTGTTAAATATGAAAAAAAATACATAAAAATAGTAAATTTTGTGACGTTAGTGATTGGTGGTGATTGTCGGTGGTCACCGGATGCTAACGATGATCATCGATAATCTCCAATAGTGAGTATCGGTAATTAGTCAAAATTCAAAAAATGACATCCCGTTTTGAAAAAAGAAATTCACTTTTCTAAAAAAAAAAAAATGAGATGTTTGATAATTTAACTTATTATTTAATTTAATATTTTCAGCATTTATTAATTTTAAAATAGTTTTATAACATAAAATTGTCCCATCTTAAATTTTTTAATTAAGTAAAAAACTATTTAAAATTATAAGTTAATATATTTAACTTAAAATTTTTTCTGAGCATGCTTAACTATTGGATTTTTAATTTTTTTATTAAAGTGATTTTTATATCTTAGTATATTCTTAAATATTCATTTAAAATTTAATAGTATTTATTTTTTAAAAACTTATGATAAATATTATACTAATATGATTGTTGCTCATAATTTTTTTTATTTATGATATTTTTTTTTATTTCAAAATTATGTTTAATGGTTAAATTTTAAATATCAATATCACATGGTTAATTTATGGATGACAACGGGGCAGGACGGGGGCGGGGTACCATCCCTTATCCTCATTTTTGCCTCATATACAAGGATAATTTAGTCTCATTCCCGTGAAAATCTATGTTTTCCACTTAATTTTTTTTTCTTATCTCAATTCAAATTGAGATGTTTTTAAATAGTGTAATTTAATGTATAAAAATTTAAAAATTAGACTTTAATTATGTTTAAACTCGCAATATATATATAATTGGAGATATTTTGATTATTAATATTACTTATATATTTTATTAATTTTTTTATACATTACTTATATATATTTACTTATTAATACATATAATATTACTTATATATTTTTTTGTATTTATAAAATTTATAAATAATGATTGAAAAATAAGAATGAATTTATTTAGAAAATTTTAACAGATTTAGACAAATAAAGCATCAACTAAACAAAATTAAAATGTAAATACGTCTAATACAATAAAAATATTATACAATTTTGTTTAATAAAATATGAAAAAATTCAGCATATATAAAAATGTGAGAATATTTAAATAAATTTCTTTAGAATTGTCATGATGTGAGATAATTACAAATAGTGAGTAATAAAATTAGAAACTCTAATATATATATAGGGTAACTAAGTAATAAACGTTTTATATTATGAATAATATGTAAATATAATATTGGGTATCCACAAGTACGAGAATTTTCGTAGAGTGATGAATACACTTCTCATCCCCGCTAACGGGTAAGAAATATCTTTATTCCTATCTCCATTTGAATAAAATTTAGGGAATCTCCATCCCATTCGAGACAAATTCATGTAGAGAACGGGAATTTCTCACTTTATTGTCATCCCTAGGTTAATTATATTAAATAAAAAAACGTTAATAATTTATAGTAATAATAATTACGAAACAAATTAATTATATTCATAACTTAAAAATTTTAGTATTTATTATATTAAACGCTTAAAATTCAGTACTTAATTTTAAATTTTACCAAACACCACCTTAATTTTGTATTGATCATAAAAATATTTTCCGTTGATTAATTTTTTGAAGCATTCCAAACATAAAAAAATAAATAAATAAATAAATAATCGCGGTTTAAATTTTATGATTATACAATATACATTGACTTACAATATTAAACATGCATGAGATATTGGGAAGGGCGCATGTATACCAGCATATAGTTAATGAAGTAGTTGTACGTTTTTTTTAAAATAGCTTTTAAAATTAGTTAATGTTGTTGGAATTGTTAATTTATTTTATGATTATATTTTTTCATCATTCATTATTTTTATTTTTTTTATAATTATTTTTCATCAATATTATTCATATAGTTTTTCTATAAATCTAATTTAGTATATGTCAAAAAAAATTATATTCCACTTCGACTTGATCAGAAAACTCGAAACTCGACTTGAGTTCGATCAAGTTTTCATTTTAAAGCTCGAGTTTAACTCGAATTAATATTTAAGTTTGACTTAATTAAGTTCGATTATTATTAAAAAAATCAATTTACTTATTTATTAATGTCAAATTAAAACTTGAATATACTCAAATATGTTTGAGCTGGAAATCGAATTAATAAATTATTATTATATATAATAGTATAAAATATATTTAAAATTATATAAAATATTTACTCGATTAGACTCACAAGCCATTAGAATCGAGTAATATAATATTCAAATTCGACTCGATTTGTTACTCGAGCTCGAGCTCGATTCAATTATAATCGAGTCGAATTTGAGCCGCTTAGCACGCACTTAAAAAAACTTAGTAGTATTAAAAAAAAGAGATAATGTGTAAATATACTTCTAATGTTTGGTTAAAAGTGCAAATCAACACTTAATATTTTTCGAGATACAGATATACCTCTAACGTTACAAAAAATGGGCCAATGTGTCACTCTTCTCTTTCTCCACATTTTTTTTTATTTTTTTTATTTTTTGTTCTTCACTTATCTTTGTTTTTTTTTTTTTTAAAACTTATATTTTACATTTAACTACAAAATATTTATGTGTGTATATGCATATAATTTGACTTTTTTCCATTTATTTTTTATTTACAATTTTATATAACGATAGTTGTAATTATTAATAAAATTTAATTATATTATTAGAATATAAGATAAAAATTTATAAACAATTAATTATGATATTAAATAAGTACACTCTAAAATTTTTTTAAAAAATATAATGGCGTGAAAATAAATTAATCATATAACTAATTTTTATCAAATAATTTTTTATTTGAAAATAAATTAATCATATAACTAATTTTTATCAAATAATTTTTTTATAATTTTTAATTTATAAATAAATTAATCATATAACTAATTTTTTATCATTTTTCAAATAATTTTTTTAAAAATAAAACTAGTTATCTCATTAATTTATTTTCACGTTATTATGTTTTTTAATTTTTTTTAGAATATACTTATTCAATATCACAGTTAATTATTTTTAAATTTTTATCATATATTATAATAATATAATTAAATTTTATTAATAATTACAACTATAATTATATAAATTTATAAATAAAAAGTAAATGAAAAAAATCAAATTATATATACACATAAATATTTTGTGGGTAAATATATAATATAAATTAAAAAAAAAAGTCAAAAATAAAGAAAGGAATAAAAAGTAGGGCTGAGCACGGGACTCGGAGATACCGAACCGTACCGAAAATCCGAACCGATAATATCCATAACCGAAAAATATATGTTGACCGTTTGACTTTCTCAGAACCGAACCGTTCCGATTTTTTTTTGGGTACGGTTCTGGAGATTAGTAGTTATCCATAACGAGAACCGTACCGAACCATCCCGAACCGAAGAACCGAAACTAGAACTGATTTAAAGGGTTTATATATATATATATATTGCAACTACTAATTTAAAAATGAAATTTTATAATTAATAAAAATTAAATTTTACTTATATATTATTGAATTTCTTTAAATGTGTTACTAATTCAATATCAATGTGTGTGCATATATATATATATATATATATATAAACACATTTTGATATTGAATTAACAACACATTTAATGAAATTGAATAATGTATAAGTAAAATTTAATTTTTAATTATTTAAAAATAAAAAAATTTCGAATTTTCGTTTTGTCCCGTTCCGTACCGAACCGATCCGTTCCATCCCGAACCGTCTCATTAGACCCGAATCTCCGTCCCGAAAAATCGGGACGGTTTGGTACTGAGATTTTTTCTTACGGTTCGGTTTCGGAGATTTTATTTTAAAAATCTACGAAATTCGGTTCGGTTCTGGAGATTTTCAAATTTTCGGATTCTCCCGAACCGTACTCAGCCCTAATAAAAAAGAAAAAAATTAAAAAAAGAAAAGTGTGTGGAGAGAGAGAGAGAGAGAGCACGATAACCGGTTTTAGCAACGTTAAAGGTATATTTGTGTAACGAAAAATATTTTATCGTTGATATGTATTTTTTAACCAAACATTGACGGTGTATTTGTAATTTATTCCTTAAAAAAAAATTGTAAATTAGAGAACTGTAGTGGGCATTTGTGTCATCACAAAAACAATAAGGGCAAAGCATTTGCGCGGGAAAATACTCCATCCCATACCTTAAGTAGCGCGGCAGAACAATCACAAATCCACAATCAGATCACAAAAGGGTATTGCAAATAACACTTCTCTACACCTTCGTCTCCAACGCCCCTTTCTCTCTTACCTCATTCTCCACCACAAATTCACAAAATGAACTCCGATAATCGGAGATGGAACCGCAAGGATTTTGGCCGGAGCTCAAAGAAGCAGAAGCTGATGCGCAACGCCGAAGAGGAACTCGACTCAAAATTCGGTTTCGATCTCTTCAATGAAGGAGACAAACGCCTTGGTTGGCTTCTCACTTTTGCATCTGTAAGCCGAATCCAATTTATATTCTCCATTTCTCTAGTTCCGGTGCTTAATAGTCTGTTTGGTTACTGAGAAAAGGAATTATAATTCTCTCTCTTTTTAATTTCAATTTTTAATTTACAGTCATCGTGGGAGGATGAAGAAACAGGCAAAATGCACAGTTGTGTTGATCTCTATTTTGTTTCTCAGGTTAAGTTCTACTTGAAAATTTTGATTAATGTTTCGCTATATTATGTTGATTTATGAAATTACTTGAAAAAAAAATAAACTGTTTTCGATTTTGATTACAGGATGGTTCTACTTTCAAGTCGAAGTTCAAGTTCCGTCCATATTTCTATGCCGCCACAAAGGTATTTGCGTGTGTTTTCTGTTGCTTTTGCAGACTTAGTTGCTGCGATAGACAGTAATTATTGTTGATAATGTCATTTTACAGGATAAAATGGAAATGGATGTTGAGGACTATTTGCGGCGACGCTATGAAAGTCAAATTGCCAATATTGAGATTGTGGAGAAGGAGGATCTAGATCTTGTGAGTCATTTTATCTTCATTATCATTAGCTTTATGATTCTGATAGTTCTTTTTGATCCCTGGAAGTATCTTATTTTTGTTTGGCTTGTTTCCTTTTTAGTTAGGATCATGTTGGAAATGAATTGTACTTGTTAGTGTCTGGGAACAAATATTTCAGTAGCCCTTTAGGAGCTATATTGATGCTCAGGAAAAGCTTGATTTGTTATTTCTTCTTTTTCAAAAAAAATATAATTATAGCTTTTTGTTAAAACATAGTGTTATAATTATAGGTAATTGACTTGGCTAAAGCTTTGGTACAAACTGGCTGCAGTTTTGGCCTTCAATTCATCAGTAACAATATAGAATTAATGGGTTTTAAGGCCTAGTCACCAGGACTGGGGTTGTGCACTCGTGGCTATTGAACCTATATAGCTATTAAGTGGAGCTTAATAGGATGTTCTGCAAGTTAAAAAGCTGATTAAGAGTCTAGTGACTGATATACTTGGGAACAGGAAAATTTAAGCAACAATGTCACAAATCTCTCTTAAAGAAAAGAAGAGAATGAGAGAAGTAATATTGACCAAATAATTACTTACTAGCATCTCAGGAATCACACCTGAGATAGGATGCATCAGCATCCATGGTCTATGGCGTGGCATCTCATTGCATATAAAATGCTAGAAACTGAAATTTTCCCTTCAACTTTCTGATAAATTTCAGTAAACTATTCATTCAAGGAAGAGTTCCACTTAAGGAGAAAAGTACAAAAATGAATACAACTCAGTTTGTGCTTTCAAACATGCGCTCTGTGCAATTTTATCTGAATTTCACATTCCCATTTGTTGAAATAATTTTTATTCAACTTTAACATTTCTGCAGTCCTATGCTATTGATTATTACCTATTGTTTAACTTTTGTGTATCATTTCATCAATTAGATCCTTTCTGATTGCTTCAAATGCTCATTTGCAGAAAAACCATTTGTCTGGTTTACAAAAATTATATTTAAAAATATCGTTTTCTACTGTTCAACAATTAATGGATGTGAAGAGAGATCTGTTGCATGTTGTTGAAAGAAACCAGACAAAGTTTGATACTGCAGAAGCATATGAGTCCATATTAACAGGGAAAAGGCAAGGTTTGCTAGTCCTCATATATTTGCTTCTTATTTTTATTATGTATCTGGTCCTCATATTAATTTGATACCTGTTTAGCAGAGAACAAAGACCTCAAGATTTTCTAGATTGTATAGTTGATCTCCGGGAGTATGATGTCCCATACCATGTTCGATTTGCGATTGATAATGGTGATTTCTTGTGCAATCCTGTTTGTTTTGAAAATTTTATACCATATTATTGTCCGCAAAGTTAAATGAATTAAAATTATTATGTGATAACTTACAACTCCATACTACTCAGATATCCGATGTGGGCAATGGTATGATGTTAGCGTATCCAGTAGTGGTGTTATGCTAGAAAAGAGGACTGATCTTCTGCAGCGTGCTGAAGTTCGAATATGTGCATTTGATATTGAAACTACCAAGCTTCCTTTGAAGTTTCCAGATGCTGATTACGATTTGATAATGATGATATCATACATGGTTGATGGGCAAGGGTACTTGATCATTAATAGAGAGGTACATATAATGAGTTTTGCTGTTTCATTAACTTATTCACTGGTTAAGTTTATGAATTTTCTTGTTTGTGGGATACATTATGGTTTTCAGAACTTTTCAGTTTTTGAGAACCATGTGGTGATTGTTTCATACTGTCTTTAGCAAGTGTAATGGCTTGTGGCCACTATTTAATAGACAGAATTAAATAGTTAGCATGTGGGTCTGTTTAATTTGATAAATTCCTTTGAGTTGCTCCATTTGACTGGTTCTTTCGGTATAATCTCTTATGGCCAGAATCATAGTATGATGTTAAGGTCATTGATCAACATTGTACAGGAAGGTAAGTAAAAGTGGTGGTTTTACTTTGCTATGATATGAAGGAAACAATTGCTTGTTTTTTGCTTGAGCAAAAAATTTGAGTCTATCTATGAAGCTGTCTGCCTGTTTGTCTATCTATATATTCATCTTTGTCTTATCTCCTCGTTTATTCTATATTCTATTTATTTAAACCTTTGACATCTGTTTATTTAATAATAAAAAACTATTGCATTTAAGCTCAGTGTGTAGGGGAAGATATAGAGGATCTAGAGTATACTCCAAAACCAGAATTTGAAGGGTGCTTCAAAGTGACCAATGTGCAAAATGAGGTGATGAAGATTTGTCAATCTGGTCGCATGGGGATATTTTTTGGGATGCTGATGCTTATGTTTCTCTTGGTATATGATTTTGTGCTACTTACAGGTAGAACTTCTTAGACAGTGGTTTGCCCACATGCAAGAGGTGAAACCCGGTATTTATGTCACATACAATGGAGATTATTTTGATTGGCCATTTCTGGAAAGCAGAGCAGTTTATCATGGGTTGAAGATGAGTGATGTATGCTGCCTTTTCCTGTTACATTCACTAATGAACTCCTATAAGTTCAGACTTACAACTTTTTTGTATTGTTAAAATGTCACAACTTAAACAATATTAGATAAATGCTATTGTGTGTTTTTCCTTGTAAGATGTGCAAATTATCTATTTTGTTTTTTGTTCTGTTTTTTCTTTCCACTTTTTTTTTTTTTTTTCTCTAAGATAGTTATTTCAGTTATTAATAACTAACAATAAACATAAAAGAGTCATATCTCTTACCAACAATATGTGATATTAATCACATAATATACATATTGCTGCTAAGGTTTTAGGCATTCAACTGCTAGGTTCTCACCAAGCGTTTTTTAGAGGGGATGGGTAGAGAAAAACCTAATACTTATCCGCATTTTTTTTTTATTTCAAAATTATTTCTTTGATGGTGCATGATTTCTTTTCCTTTTGTCAACTGTTGGGATCACAGAAAATGTGCTTCCAACTACTGGAATTGTGGTTGGCTTTCCATTTTTATGTTGGGAAATTCAATATTGTTCTTCAGGGAAAATTATGACTTCCAGTTAATCTTGAGACTTAGTGTTATCACAGCAAGTTTGAGTATATTATTTATTTGAAATCATTATTGTTTAAATTTCTTGTTTTTGTTAACTTGTAAAGTTTTGACGAGTATGAGAGTGGCAATTTTCATTTACTTTACAAGGGCTAATGCCATTTAGGATCTCAATTAATAATCAATTCATTGAGTTTCAAGGATATATCACATGTTTAATTTATTGGTACTTTGTTTTTCTATTGAGTTCAGGAGGTTGGATTTTCATGTGACAAGAATCAGGGGGAGTGCCGTGCTAAATTTGCTTGCCATTTGGATTGTTTTGCTTGGGTCAAACGTGATAGTTATTTGCCTCAAGGGAGCCAGGGCCTCAAGGTGCAACCTTCACTCTGGTTTCATCCTTTATATGAGTTTAGTTTATGTTTGTCAGACAAACTATAGATTTACATTTTTCTTTGTTATTACATTTTAATAAATCACATAAGAAAACTTTCTACATCATTTCAAAGATTCAGATGGCTAATAGTATATACCAGACAGTGGTCATGCGCTTAATTTTTTCTTTAACAACTTATTTCAATTTAAATTCCAGATATAACCCTGTAGACAAGCTAACATCTTTGAATTCAGAATTATCTTGATTTTGTCTCCTTTCAATCTGTTGAGCTTTGTTGCTCTGAAATTTCAGGTAGGCATTTGCAATTTCCATGTTTTACTATCAATTCAAGTACCAAAATTTTCTGAAAGAAAAGACCTTAAAGTTTGGTATTTGTTAATATGTGAAGAAACTTATAATCTTTCAGATATGGTGATCTCTGGTTGTGTTAGAAACATAACACCTTCATATTGTTGTTTTGTTGGATGGAAGCTTTTGAGGGAAAAAAAAGTTAAATTGCATGAATTTTACTGGTCAACTTTTTACAAACAAAAATTAACAGCTTTGCTCTTTAGGCAGTAGCTGCAGTAAACTTTTTTACGTGAAATATTTGTGTTGAATTTGCAAGTATGCTCAATTTTATCTTTCTTTACCATGTAGACTGACATATTTTTTTTTATCATATTTCAGGCTGTTACAAAGGCAAAACTGGGTTATGATCCATTGGAGGTGAATCCAGAAGACATGGTTCGCTTTGCAAAAGAAAATGCTCAGGTATGAGTGGGTGGGGAACAGTGGTTCCAAATAAGCTGTGATCATTAGAAGTTTTCTGATATTGTGTTCCTTTTGTTCAATAATGAGCTAAGTCACTTTTTAACCCATATGCATTTTTGCCATTGATTACAGTTTGGATACACATTTTTGTGTGACTAAATATTGAATTTGCTTTGTGTGCATTCTCTGCATTAGGTAATCTCTAATGCTGTTTTTCTTTCTGCAAAAATTATGGCAGACGATGGCCTCCTATTCAGTTTCTGATGCCGTTGCAACTTATTATTTGTATATGACCTACGTTCATCCATTCATTTTTTCTCTTGCAACAATAATTCCAATGTCACCAGATGAGGTTTTACGCAAAGGCAGTGGTACACTTTGTGAAATGCTTCTTATGGTGCAGGTAGGCTGGCGTGAACGTTTTTCAGAAGCCTTGACCCTTTTTTGTTGTGCTTTTAACCTTCTGTTTTTTACTTCATTATTGCATTTTGTTACAGGCATACAAGGCAAATGTTATCTGCCCTAATAAACACCAATCTGACCCTGAGAAGTTCTATAAGAACCACCTTCTCGAGAGTGAGACATACATTGGTGGCCATGTGGAGTGCCTTGAAAGTGGCGTTTTCAGATCTGATCTACGGACTAGTTTTAAGCTTGATCCATCTGCATATGATGTAAGTTGTTCCTTTTAAGCAACTGATGTAACTGTTTGAACTGGATTGATAAACTGGTAATCGATATTTTCATGTTTTGATTATATTCAACTAACTACTTCAGGCGTTAGATCTGTTTGGTAGCTCATTTTATTTACATCTCACCCTGTTCAATATTTACGAGCTACTCTTCCCACATGCCATCCCTGGCAGGTATCACTCAGGTTATCACAGCCTTGAACACCTTGTTTGCAAAGAAACTAGTTGCTATCATATGGGAAAGACAAACTTTCTAGCATGCTGGATCTGCCCATCTAATATACATATCAAATAACTGGGTTTTAGGGGCATAGTTAAATGTAATTTTTTCACTTGATCAATCTTTTCGTTCATTGAACGTGAACTAAACTTTATTGTGAAGATAATATGATATTTTGGTATTTGGAAAAACTACACAACTAGCTAGTTCTTACCAGATTGCTTTATAGGCCTTCCGTTTATTTTTATTTTTCTTTCTGCAACTAATAAAGTCACCGTGAAACTTAAGGCAGCTTAGTTTCTTGCATGTTGACTGGGTTTAAAGCAAGCATTTGTCTTAATCAAAGAAAATATTTGACATTTTCCTAAAAAGAAAAAAAAAATGAGAGAATATTTGACATTTGATGCATTGTAATTTTGTTCACACTCTATTTAATTAGTTGGAATGTTTTTTTTTTAATCACTCTTTCTTGTTTTTGGTCTTTGTGTAGGTACTCTATAAATCACATTTAGCTTATAATTTTCTTAATAATGATTTTGGGTCGGTGTTATAGCTTCTATTTGACTGACTCTGGAACACTTTGATTTCTAGCAACTGATCAAAAATCTTGACCGAGATCTTCAATATGCTATAACTGTAGAGGGTAAGATGGATTTGGATTCAGTCTCCAATTATGATGAAGTGAAGAATGCTATCATGGAAAAGGTGCTAATACTACCTTTCAACCTTGGGCTTAAGTCTTCCCACTGATTTCAGGATCAGTCTCTATCTTCGTTGATACTGTACTGCTTGTTTCTTTGTCTTACATGTTGACCTTTTATATACTGTTCATATTTTGAAATAATACTTGGATGTAATCATGTATTTCCAGGCGTGCAAAATGATTTCATTTATACAGTGCATTATCTGCAGACCTTCATTTTCTTTCTTAAAAACATATTAATTATTCAGCTACCTAAATATTATTGAAAAAGAATGCTATATTTGCTTAGTGTTATCAATCATTTGTTTATTTTAGTTATTTGTTTGAATTTTGGTAACACAATTTAAATGTTTTGTGAGATGTGGAGGAAGATATGTCCAAGCTGAAATAAATTAATAAAAAAAAAGAAAGATAATGAGGGAAATAAATTATTTCTTGACTCCTTCCTTCTTTTACAGCTTGTGAGGTTAAGAGATGAACCTATACGTGAGGAGTACCCCCTCATTTATCATCTGGATGTGGCAGCAATGTATCCAAACATTATTTTGACAAACAGGCTTCAGGTATGATGATTTATAAGCTGCTCTACAGATGGTGTTTTTTCATAATTATTTAATTCTGCTGTATGTTACAATTCAATTAATATTAAGTCAATTAGAAGGTGGATGTAGACACCCAAAGGACTAATATTTGTCCTGCCGTTGTTGTGAGTTAGCTAAAGTAAAAAATGAAATAATAAAGCTTTACTGTCATATACTAGCGGCTTCTGGTTAATTGGAATTGGCCTTTTGCTGTTTTTGGGGATGGCTGAGTACTCACTCAGATTTACTGGAGTTTTTGGAAGTGAAATTTAGAGGTTTTGGCAAGGAAAAATAAGTATGGAGGTTATATGCTTGCTTTATGGTTTTGGAATTAGGCTACTGGGGAATAATTGTGGCACGTTATTTTGACTCGGTAATAGCTCATATTTTTTTAATTTTTCTTTAGTCTGCCTTTCCAAAAGGATTCTTGCTATCAATGTGTAATGACATTTCTTTTCCAATTTCAGCCCCCCTCTATTGTTACAGAAGACATTTGTACTGCATGTGATTTCAACCGTCCGGATAAAACTTGTCTTCGAAAGCTTGAATGGGTTTGGCGTGGAGAGATCTTTATGGCGAAGAAAAGGTTCTTTTCCTTTTTTGTCCACCATCTTCCTATGATTTTTCCTGTCTATATTAGCGATGAACTGATAATTGCTAATTTTGCATGTACATGAATTCTATCAATTTCAGTGACTATTATCATTTGAAGAGACAAATTGAGTCCGAGTTTGTTGATGGCACTGATGGTCAGTTACCAAAATCTTTTCTTGACCTCCCTAAGATGGAGCAACAATCAAAGCTCAAAGAGCGTCTAAAGAAATACTGTCAGAAGGTATGTTTCTATCTACAGTAAAACATTTTCTAAGCAAGGCTTGTCTTATTAAGGTTTTGCGTCTTCTTAGGCATATAAACGGGTACTCGACAAACCTGTCACTGAACTTCAAGAAGCAGGGATATGCATGCGTGAAAATTCATTTTATGTTGATACTGTTCGCAGGTGTGCAATTTTGATTTTGCTCTATTATAAATTTACTCTAAATTTTCAGCTAAATGATCATTTGTAAATGCTGTGACCTTTATATGATTATTTGTATTGATATTTACTTGTGAACCTAAACCTAATTTTTAGTAGGATATGCATGTAATTTATTATATTAAATTGAAGATGGAACTTTATTTATTATTTTTGTTACACATGTATTAAATCCTATTTCTTCAATCTGGTTCCAGTTTTCGGGATAGAAGATATGAATATAAAGGACTTAATAAGGTTTGGAAGGGGAAGTTGTCAGAAGCCAAGGGTAGTGGAAATTCCATTAAGATCCAGGAAGCACAGGTATGAATGTTATTCATTTTGTTGAATGTTTTGCAAATAATTTTCATCATTACAGAACTTGTTTCTTATACAAATTGCCTTTGCGTATTCATGCTTGTAGGACATGGTTGTGCTTTATGATTCATTGCAACTTGCACACAAGTGTATACTTAATTCATTCTATGGATATGTCATGCGCAAGTGAGTTGGTGACTCCCGTGTTTTCTCTGATTCCCTATAACATGGACTGGGTTGTTTACATGGGTCCTTGTCATTTTCAAAATAATGATTTTACTTGTTTCTGTTCCAGGGGTGCAAGATGGTACTCAATGGAAATGGCTGGTGTAGTTACATATACAGGAGCAAAAATAATTCAGAATGCACGCTTGCTTGTTGAAAAAATTGGAAAACCACTTGAGTTGGACACAGATGGTATTTGGTGTGTGCTCCCTGGGTCTTTTCCAGAAAACTTTACGTTTAAAACAAAGTAAGATGTTGCTATTCAGGATTTGCATTTGTATTCATAAGTATGACTGGTAACTGACTCTTGATTGTTTGAATGCTCATCAGTCATTTAATTTGTGGGATACTAGTCCATTAAGTCCTGAAAAAAAGTTTTAAAGTTATGCTGACTTTCATTTGGGAAATATGTTTTCAGGGATTTGAAGAAAAAACTAACCATCTCATATCCTTGTGTTATGCTTAATGTTGATGTTGCAAGAAACAATACGAATGACCAATACCAGGTCAGTTGGAAACTTTTTCTACATCAGTGCTTCTTAGTGTCTCACCTCAAGATGTATTCTGCATTATCATGTTATGGCAATGTGGATTTTCCCCTTTTTCTATTGCACGGAACCATAGTGATCGATTAAATTTCTTTGTTTTCAAACAGACACTTGTAGATCCTGTAAATAAAACATATACAACTCGTAGTGAATGCTCAATTGAATTTGAAGTGGATGGTCCATACAAGGTAACATGGAATAGCACATTATTATTTGATTACAACATTTGTTTTTCTCGTCATTCCAATGCTTTTTTTGGTTATTGTGTAGGCAATGATCCTTCCTGCTTCTAAGGAAGAAGGAATATTGATTAAGAAGCGATATGCTGTTTTCAATGATGATGGAACCCTTGCAGAGCTTAAAGGTTTTGAAATCAAGCGTAGAGGTGAGCTGAAGCTCATCAAAGTTTTCCAGGTACCATTTTTAGTATTCTGATCTTGTTATTTGTGCATGTTCTTTTACTAAAAAATTGGGTTTGGGCTCATCCTTATTGTCTATGTCTTGAGAGATTTTTTTGTTGTTTAAAAGCATGTATTCAACCCATAAGATCGACTATTAAGAGCTAAGGTTATGGGCTCAATCATTGAATCCAGCCACGCTTATACTTATGCAATCAACATTCATAATCAGATTCATTAAACTATTTATGCAATATATATTTTTTTAAAATTGCAAATACTTGGCGCTTTTGAAAATTGTTTCTGGTAAGACTTTAGGCATTTAATAATAACAACCCATGATGACTTTTAGGTGTTTGGAGCTCCATTGGTTTCAATGATTAGTAAAGAAGCATAATTCCTAACAGTGCTAGTCTTCTCTTAGTCAAGGAATCAAAATATGATTCTAGTATGGGGAATTTTTGGTCAGTTAGGATAAGGAAATTCAAACAATTTCAACGTGGAAAAACAATGGAAAAGCTGTCTATGTCAATATTCAAGAAATACTATTACATCCATGTGATTTTTAATAGGTTAATTTTTTTTTTCCTAATTGTTGCGCAATAATGTCCTCTTTGCTTTAATGAACCTTCTGATCATATTTCTGTTTCTGAGCTGAATGATTCAACACATGACAATAAGTTTTTGATACCTTGGCTGCAACTGTTTGATGCATTCCTACAAGTGAAATTCTACATGACAATGTTACATATTTGATTGTTACTGGTTGATGTACATATAAAATCTTATTCTGCATGGGGTTAGAAATGTAGTGTTAAACAATTATGGCCCTTTCTGATTTCAAAACTGATGGTGTCTCTAGCACAAGAAAATGATTACATTGCTTGATTTCTTGTAGTTTAAAGGCAAAAGATAGGGTAAGAGCTTTGGGAGGAAAAAGTAACGAGAGCTTTTAGAAATGTACTAGGTTGTTGAAGCATAATTCTTGAAAATTTCCAGGAATGCCATTTGCGTGCAAGTACTCAAGTCTGAGATAGTAGTGCATGTGGCTTCATCATGGTTCTCAGCTTTTAGCATTCCTTGGGTTTCTTATGGAGCAAATATGGAGAAAAATAAAGATATGGTGATATAGAACTGTGAGCATCTCGTATAAAGAAACTTCAGTTAACTTTCTGTCTAAAAAGCAAATGCTAGTGAAATTAAATGCATAAAGTCTATTTTTCTGTATCTTATGCTGCAATTATAATTTGTTCGTTAAAAGGCCACTACATGTTGCCAAAGAGAAACAGTCTATGCTAAATAATTGTTATCAGTTGAGGTTGTCTTTTTGACTTCAATTGATTAAAGCATGGGCCCATCAAATAAATCTGTTTATCAATCAGAATATTTCAATTGAGATTTTTCTTCCTATTCTTTTAATAGATTTATGTTCTTGTTAGCTTTATTCTTGCTTTATGTGTGTGCGCATCTACCTGCCTCTTTGTAGCTTTATTTTTTGAGAGGAGAAATATAAATGTCATAAAAATATACGGTTATAATACTTATGTTGTCAAATGGTGGGAGTGGTTCCCAAACATAGCTTGACCATGATGCCTACCATCTTGATTCCTTCTATTGTAAGTTTGTATATTTTATAAGCAAAAAGTTGAGGTTTACAATTAAGATTGTCATCTTTTCATGCATGATATGCGTGTGTTGTTGGCAGGCGGAGCTTTTTGACAAGTTCCTGCATGGATCAACCTTGGAGGAATGCTATTCAGCTGTAGCTGCTGTAGCCAACCGCTGGCTCGATCTTCTTGATGTATGTACACGATTAATTTAATTGCTTTCACCATCAAACACTTATATTTGAAGCAATTCTGTGAAGTTGCTCTAAGGACTCACTTGTCCTATCTATCTTATGTCTCTTCTCTAAAGACTTTAACAATGGGAATGTTTCTAGTTTTATCTTTTATCTTTCTTATTTTAATCCCAGAATCAAGGAAAGGATATTGCTGACAGTGAATTGCTCGATTACATATCTGAATCAAGCACAATGAGCAAGTCCCTGGTAGACTATGGTCAACAAAAGTCATGTGCAGTGACCACAGCTAGGCGTCTGGCAGATTTTCTTGGTGATACAATGGTCAAAGATAAAGGATTGCGTTGTCAATATATAGTTGCATGTGAACCAATGGTATGCTCTTTGTTTTAGCTTACTGATGAATACATCATTGATAATTTAATGTGTACACATTTACACCCAAGAATTTTATATTATGGAAGCTCTATGTTACAATCATTATTACTGTGAAATGAAGACATCAATTATAGATACATTTCAATATGGATATAAACACAAGCATAGAATATAAAAGTGTACATCTTGGTGTTATTAGAAGAAAACTGAACTACATGGACTTATTCTTTCTCTGCTTGTGGTTATTGAGCGGTACATTGTACATCCTTCAGAGTTTGTCATTTAATGAGGCCCCAATATGTACACTTTGGTTCAAAGGCTTATGTTGTGCTGTAGAATTGTCATATTGCTTGGCAGTGTGTTACTAAGTATATTATTAGGAAAACAGGAAAGGAAGGTTATTTGTGGCCACCATGTTCATAGAAATTCTGATAGAAACAAAATAATAAGATCTATTCTCTACCTTTTTGTGTTTCCATATGTAAATGTAGAAAAGAATTGGGGGGAATTACATTGAAAGAGTCAGCATAATGATATTTTGGGGCATAAACATTTGGATGAGGCAAGTTAATGGAATTAATTCCTAACCTACTCTGCTTAGAGTTTGGAATGGTCAAGTTTGTCATTTTAATCTCAGACTGAATTCAGTTTTCAATGGGTGCAGTATTAGAACTCATCAAACTGATTGCAGTTGAGCTGAATTCATTTATAAGTGTTCCAAGCACGCAGTCAATGATATGGCCTGTTTGCCATTTTTGTGTCAATCTCCTTCACTATCTTACATTGTTGCAATGTCTATGGGATACTTATCTCTCATCCTTTAACATTCTTTTAGTTTACCTTGATGATGTTGGTAAAAATGATTGCAATTATGATATGAGCAGGGAACACCTGTGAGTGAGCGTGCTGTTCCTGTTGCAATATTTGAAACTGATACTGGTAAAACTCTGTTCAGTTTTCCTTGTATCCTTTTATTTATTTATTTTAAATTTCTATATGCTAAGAATACATTTTCCTTTCACAGAAATAATGAAGTTCTATTTACGAAAATGGTGCAAGACTTCATCGGATGTAGGCATTCGATCCATAATTGATTGGTCCTATTATAAGCAACGACTAAGTTCAGCAATTCAGAAAATTATTACAATTCCTGCTGCAATGCAGAAGGTTCTTTTGCTTGTTCTTTTTTATCAGATTAACTGAACTATCCTCTCTTTTCTTTCTCGAAATGACTTAAAATCTTTTGCAGGTTACAAACCCTGTCCCTAGGGTTGTTCATCCTGATTGGCTGCATAAAAAGGTTCGTGAAAAGGAGGATAAGTTTCGTCAAAAAAAATTGGATGATATCTTCAGCTTATCCAACAGGGATGATTCATTAAGGAAGACCAGTGATGCTGTTTCAGGCAATCACATGATGGATGAGGAGAATGTTGAGGATTTGGAAGACTTCCGAAATAAAAGCAATTCTATAAATGGGCCTAGACCAATCGTTCGTCGTTATGCTGTCAGTAATGAAAAATGTTCACTCAAGGCAACTGGGAGAATGGATTCGTCACAACAGAAAACTGATAATGGTGAAAGTGTGCATGAACCATCTGCTGAAAATATTGATAAAAATATAGATTATCAAGGATGGCTTGAATTAAAGAAAAGAAAGTGGAAAGATACTCTGGACAGGAAAAAGAGGCAAAGGTACATTTTTCTTTGTTACCTGCATGGCAAGCGCATTTAAGGCTTGTTTTCTTCTATGTAAATTGACATGTGGTTACAGGCCAATAGGTCCTTTTTTCCCCATTCAGTTCTTGCATTTGAGAGAGTTTATTAAAATATCCATATTCATAGATGCCCAAAGCGTAGTTGTTGCAAACTAAGGCAGGCAGCCAGTCACTAGTAGCTGTTGTATGAATGTGGATAATTTATTGCTTCAGTTATCTGGTGCCAAAAATACAATTGGATTTGTCCTTTTCAGCATTCAGTTGTTATTGGGGATGTAAAACCTTTGGATGACTTGAACCAATTTATTCAATTGTTGTTGGCTTTGTGAATAAGAAAAATCCTTATTGAATAAAGGTCACCTTTTTGCCTCACCAAATTCATGATTATACCCAGTAATCTAATGTTATTTTTATATTAATCTAGTGCCTTCCAGACAATTAATTCCTAGTTGAAACCTCTATATTTTTGTGAGCTGGTGGGCATATGTTCATCCGCCATGTTTTTTCTGTGTGTATTTCCTGGGGTTGTTTTGAGTGTGCACACACATACATGCATATTTTTTACTTAATGTTGTTAATAATGTGCACTTTGTAACTTTCATAGGTTGGGCAATTTGAGGAATTCAAATCGTGCCAATGGTGCTTCTGAGCCATTAGGCAGTCTGATGAATCATAAAAAGGCTCAGAACCGAACCGGTGTTGGTTCATATTTTACAACACATGAAACAGCCCTAACACGATGCCACTGGCAGGTATATGATTTTCCTTTCTTTAAAATATTTGACTACAATGAGTGCTTTCTTGCTGCTTAATCTCATCTTCATATGGTTCAGATAATACAGCTGCTTCCAAGTTCACATATTGGCCAATTTTTTGCTTGGGTTGTTGTTGAAGGAATCATGCTTAAGATTCCTATAACAGTTCCAAGAGTATTTTACCTTAACTCTAAAGTACCTATAACGGAAAGATTTCCTGGAAGGCTTGTGAACAAGACTCTTCCTCATGGAAGGCATAGCTATAACTTAGTTGAGGTATCTCAGGTGTTAAATTTCTTTTGTAAATTTCTCGTCCTGCTACTTTTTCTGATTTTTTTTCTCTCATTCTTTTTGTCAATGATTTATTAATAGGTTATCATAGAAGAAGATAAATTTAGAAAAGAAAGCAAAAAACTGGCAGCTCTTCTTGCAGATCCAGAAGTTGAGGTCAGGATATTCTAATTCATAAATTTTACTTAACCTTCTCAACTTCATGCTTGTCATTCTCCTGCTGTGTTCTTTGAGGTCAGGTAACTCTTTAATGTGTCACCCAAATAAAATTTGTTCTGAGTGGAAATATATTTAGGGCATTAAAGTGGTGAAACATGCATCAGGAGCTGCGTATACCCTGTTTATTGTTCACTATGTTTGTTGACTTGACCATTCTACTTTTATTGCCTCTTAATTCTCATATATTTCTGCACCATTGAGCATTTTTTTTTTAAATTTATTGTTGTTTGCATCCTCACACCTTTAGGTTATTAAACATGAACTTCCAGCATTATTAGTGTACGCATATATATTTTAAAACCTTAGTTGATTGAGTGTTTTACATTTCTTCCAAGGAGAAAGTGTTGAAGTGTTGCATATCACCAACCATCTTTTTTTTTTTTCCTAATAAAAACGTGTTTTTGGAATTCAAGGTCAAAGCATTCAAATATTAGCAACATTACTATATACTTAAATTTCAGATTTGTTTACTGGATTGACCTCCATAACATGATTCTTTATTGCTTTTGTTGTAAGAAATTAAAAAAAAAAAAAAAGATTTAGGAAGTTTCTGATACAAAGGTTGAAACTTTTTTTTTTTGAGAGTACAAAGGTTGAAACTTGAAATTTCATATAGGGTAATTTTTGCCGAATAGTTATAAGATAACAGTTTCAGTTCTCTTTTCTGATGTTTCAATTTCGGTTTCTTAATTAAAATTCAAAATTTCATCAGGGGATATATGAAACAAAGGTTCCATTAGAGTTTAATGCCATACTCCAGATCGGTTGTGTTTGTAAAGTGGATAAAACAGCCATGAAACGGAATGCCCAGGATGGCTGGAGTCTGAGTGAACTGCACATGAAGACAACAACTGAATGTTCTTATTTGGAGCAATCAACCTCCTTCTTTTACCTGTATCATAGGTAATCACTAATGCCTTATAGGAGGAAATTATTTCATTTTTCTGTATGCAATCAAAGCTCAAAGCATTTTCTATCCTGGTTATAGTTATTGCATTGAAGCCAAATACATTAATATCAATTCTATCATTGATTACAGCATCTCTGAAGGACGTGCTATATTTGTTGTGTATACACCTGTATTGAGAATTGTATCTGTTGTGGTGGTCAATCCTTATCAAAATAAGGATTTATCACCATCTTTTCTTGAAAGACAATTTCGTGAAGCTTGCAATGCATTGTCTATTGAACCACCGCCTCCCAGGAATGGTATTGTTTTCAAGGTATTTTTTTTCTTGCCTAGCATAGCTTTTATAACCACTGTTCTGCTGCACTATCTCAGACAATATTTTGTTATCATAACATACTAATTTCAGGTGGATTATGTTGGACATGTGAAGGATGCTCAAAGGATGTTGCATGGATCAATAAGTGAACTCAGGTTTTACTCCATGTTGATTTTCTTTATAGCAACAGCACTTGATAGATGTGTTTAATATTTCAACAAATGCATAATTCCCCAAGGTACAGCTGTTGTGGATGCCTCTGTTTATGATATTTGCAGCACTATTATGGGAGATAGTCTGGAGGGCTCTGTAGTAACTGTTCAACATAGTGTTTGGAGAGGCTTTGTCCCAAGTCTTTAGAGACTTTTGTAGGTTTCAAATGGAGCAGGTTTGGTGGTAGAAAAGATGCTAAAATCTGTGGAATTTTGCTCTGTTTTGTGATCCTACGTAGTATTGGGATGGAGGGGAATGTGCGATTTTTCAACAACCACCTTTTGTTCCCTAATCTGCTGTGGGATAAGGTGGTTTTTATCTTCTTTGAGGGCTTGTGCTTTAGAAGCGTCTAGAGAAGTAACTTTTAAGTTTGTTCTGCTTAATTGGAGTGCAATATTTCCTTAGTCTTTTTTTTTTTTGTGTGTGTGTGTGTGTGTGTGTGTGATGTATCATGTTCACTAGAATAGCAGAATAACTAATCCTCCATGTTATTCTCTTTTCTTATAAATAAAACTGGTCAACATAGTAAAAACTGAATGGATTATACAAAAGAATTGAATTGATTCCCATGGACTCGAAATAATGTGTAAGTTAATATGGCACATTTATCATATATCTATGGTCATGTTGTATAGTAATGTATACAAGCAGTGACTTTTTCATTTACTAATTTCTAGGTTTCCAACTTCAATTTGAAACATCTATAATTTTCTATTCAGATGAGAAGTCATTCATTTGTCTTCTGGTTATATTGCTGTTGCATTTGTTTTTACAAGCCAGATTAAATTTGCCTAAATATTTTCCTTTATTAACAGAGATAAGCATCATGGACCTACACTTGCTGTCATTGAATGCCCAAATGCTCATTTGATGAAATCAGGCATACCAGCTCTTGATAATTTCCCTTGTGTGAACATACCTTCCAATGCTCGTGACAGTCAGTATCAGGTAATAGAATTCTTAATTGATTGCTGCTTACATGCATAAGCTTGTCTATGTATATGGTGAAATTCTAATAGAGATTTGATGACAAGAAAATTTATTGAAGAAAAGAAAGGAGGATTTAGTGTGGAGAATAGGCAAATAGCATATACTCCTAGAGCATGATTCTCATGTCCTATATTATGTAGGTCCTTGGGTGGCAACAAGCAGGTGCAAAAATTGGAATGCAACGATCTGCTGCATCATCTCAGTGGTTGAATGAAAGGATTTCTCTTTCAAGATATGCCCATGTAATACGTTTGCTTGTTTATTCACTAGCAACAGTGTCAGTCAATTGATGTTTGTTTATGCAGATATTAACTTCTTCACATCTGCTGAGACAGGTACCTTTGGGAAATTTTGAACTCGATTGGCTTATATTTACAGCAGATGTCTTCATCTCGAGAGCATTGCGTGATCAGCAACAGGTACTTTAATGGAACAACAATTAGCTTATAGTTTATTGGTAAAGATTTTCTTTTCTTTGTTTTGTTAGTGACCAAAGGTTGAAGTCTGTGGCTGGGTGGCCATTTCTTCTCGAAGCGCCTGTCTTTTGTGTGTGAAAAGAATTTTACCATTCCAACTTAAAAATGTTGACTCTTGCAGTTACTTTGGATATCTGATGATGGTGTTCCCGATCTAGGAGGCATTAGTGAAGAATCTACATGTTTTGCAGATGAGGTTAGTTGCTAACAGATGCATATAAAATTGGGAAAGCAACCTCTAAATTATTGATTCCTTAATATCTTTTTATTTTCTTTCTAGCTGTGGCAAAAAAGGTGATTTATTTGTGATCATATATGAGTCTTATTTTTCTTTATAATATATAGTGCTTTTGTTGTTTCTTTTGGTGAATTTACCGTTATTTCAAAATAGGTCCATCAACCTGTGCTTACATACCCTGGAGCATATAGAAAAGTTTCTGTGGAGTTAAAGGTTTGGATTCTTTATTTTATTTTTTTTAAAATTCTGTTTCTTTCTTTCTCTTCTTCTCTTGGGTCATGAGGGGTGTAATTGAGCTGATTTTATAAAGGCATGAATAAATTGTTCTTCTGCAGATTCATCACCTGGCTGTAAATGCTCTGCTGAAAAGCAACCAAGTGAATGAAATGGAAGGAGGTGCTTTGTTAGGATTTGACCAGGATTTGAATTCAGGTTCACACGACGAGCAATATGGCTTTGATGAGGCTACCTCATGTGCGCCTGCATTACGTGTCCTGAAACAGCTGATCCAGAGATGCCTTGCAGATGCAGTTACATCAGGCAATGTCTTTGCTGATGCAATGTTGCAACATCTTTACCGATGGCTTTGCAGGTTGTAGTGTCATAGCTGTTACACACAATTCTTGTTCTTGACTTGCATAACTGCTTACCCTTTTATATTGCAGTCCCCAATCAAAGCTTCATGACCCGGCTCTTCACCGCATACTCCACAAGGTAAATGCTATTGCAGACAAGGATCCCTATGATTGAATGTTTCGTGATGACAATTGAGTGCAAGTTTTCTCTGTTTCCACCACCACCTTCAATTTCCACCCCCACCTCTCTCTCTCTCTCTCTCTCTCTCTCTCTATATATATATATATATATATATATATATATGTAGTTAGCAAAACATGATAGTTCTTTTTTGTATGTGATTTTGTACCTTAACACCTTGCTATATCTTTTGATTGATAATTTTCTAATTCTTATGTGCACAGGTCATGCAAAAGGTGTTTGCTTTGCTGTTGGCTGAATTTCGCAAATTAGGTGCCACAATCATATTTGCAAATTTTTCAAAGGTTATTATAGACACTGGAAAGTTCAGTCTATCTACAGCAAAAGCTTACTGTGATAGCTTGCTCAAAAATCTGCAAACGAGGTTTGTCTTGGCCAAGGAGCTAGTAGATAAATCTTCCTTTGTCTTCTATTTCATAATTACTTGTCTTTACTGATTGTAGAGAATTGTTTGAGTGGATTGAGCTTGAGCCACTGCAGTTCTGGCATTCCTTACTTTTCATGGATCAGGTTTGGTCACTTCCAGTCTGGCATTCCTTTATTTTCTAAAAGAAAAGAACTATATGGGGGGGGGGGGGAGGGGGGAGGGGGTGTCGGGTCGTAGGGGTATCGTAGTGTCATTTTGTTTCATTACTTTTCTATTGTTTCTCTTGATTGAAATAAATGCATAGTAATAGACAAGCAATGAACAGCTAATAGATGCATGCAGCATACACACAAAGGAGGACATTCTGAAATGTAATATTTGCAGTATTTGGAGCAACTGAATTCCCCAACATTTTATGAAATTCATTTGCATTTCCATACCTATAATATTTGAAATCTCTATAAAGTGTACACTAGGATTCCATGTATATTCTATGGGATTCAATATGCTACTACTATCACAATTGATGAAATTTGCAAATGAGTTAGTGGACTCAAATACCCTCTGTTGTTTAAACTAGAGTAACTCATTCTCTCTTTAATAATGCATGTAGTATATATGTTAAAGATATTTTAGGAAAAAGGATATTCAATTCAGTTTTCCCCAGAAGTAATGTTCTCGTGTTCAATTTTCTAATCTAAGCATTAATGTACAGTATATCCTATGTGGGTGTAGATGTCATATCTTATTCTCTACTATATTCTAGCAGCATTATTAGTGAGGGATGCAAATTAAGAGGATTTCAAGGCATCTTTTAAAACACTACAACTTCAGAGGACATTTTAGTAGTCTTTTCCTTGGCTTGAAGTTCAACTTTAGGTATCCCTGCCTAGCACACTGGCATAGATGAGCTGAGCTTGATTTTCTTTTTTGTTTTTTCCCCCAAGCTGGGCTCCTGTTTAATGAGCATATGTGAAAGCATTATGTCTTTCCCCAGACCCCAATTGCCTGTTCAAATCCAAAGACAATTAAGCACTACAAAATTTAGGGCAGAGTGTTTTCTAAGAGGGACATTTATATGCAAAAATCTAGCAAGAAAATCGGCTTTTCACAGTCAATAAAAAATTTATATATCTTTGGACATTGTGAGGTGAGGTGTTTTATCTTTTTTAATCAGCAGTTTAATTAGAAGTGTATCATTATCAGGTACTTGAGCAAGTTAGTACTTGTGTCATTCTTCCTAATGTAGTAGGTTACTGTTCATATTATCACTGCTGTTGGCGTTTGATTGAATTTTCATATTTTAGGCCTTTGATTAGGGTTTTAATATCTGGTTAGGATTAATATATCTTGTGGTTAGAATGTATTATTATTGAATCCTTTTAGAATTTATCATTGTTGGAGTTTAAGGCTATTAATAGATTTGTAAGCTTCTCATTTTTGGTGCTTGAATAAATATGGAAGACTACAGGTTGACAATCTTGTTTGCAGGTCATGGATGTCTAATTTCTCTCTCTACTCCTTTCCTTTCTTTCTCTTCTTCCATATACTTTTTACAAGCAATTTATTGTAATTCCTAAATTCTATCAAGTCACAATTGCTTTATCACCACTCTTTCTTTTCAAGACGACAATGAGCTTCAGTTGCCTATGCTGTTTTGCATCAGAAGTCCTGCCAGATGTGTGAATTTTGGAGAGTTCTGCATCTTACCGTTGAATGGGATGGCTGTCTGCCAGTTTCCTGGTTTAATATCATGTATAAAATTATGATTGAGCACCTCTTTATTGGATAAACATTTACACAAATTGAAGCTGATTGTCTTTGTAAGAACTGCAGGTGGTTTTTAATTGAAAATCAATTTCAATTACAAAAATGCTGACGGGACAAAGAAAAGTAGTAGTGGAATTCCATAAGTTTCAGCATTTTGAATGCACTCTTGAAACTTTGATAGTTCATTATTTTATTTTCAGAGTTTTATTTGTCTTGTAAAATTGCTCAACTATATATGGACCTAATGATGCCAAAAGGATTTAAGAAATTTGGCAGGCAGTGAAAGTTGAACTAATAAAAAGCTTAGAATGCTTATCATTTTGAAAATAAGGCTTTCACTATGAAGATAATTCTAATTTTTTTTTATTTGCAGCAATCATAGATCTCACTGGATATTCTGTGTTCCATTTAAATCATGGTCATTTTACTTGCTCTGTTGTAGTATAACTATGGTGGAATTCCAGCCAAAGCCGATGACAGTTCACACAATGAATCACAAGGAGATCATTCCCAAAGAGAAGAATCACAATTGGATATTGTATCAAGCTGGAACATTGCTGAATACTTGCCCAAGAAAATTCAGGTAATTTTTCTCTGCAATAAAAGACATGCTTCAGGAACAGCATCATTGGCTAACTAATAAACTAAGGTTTTATTTGGTCACTTCATAATAACAGTATCATACAGCCTTTGCTGCTCTATAGATCTTTTTACCATGTACTGATTTGTTCAATAGTCTCTCCTTTTTTATTCCTTTCCTTGTAATTTTTTGAGTATTGGTTCAATAATATTCTGTGCCTTCTGCAGGATCATTTTGTTTTAATTGTGTCGGAATTCATGTTTATTCCCTGGGATTATGCACAAAAGCAAGCTGCCAAAAGAGCATCTTTGCAGGATGTCAGCTCATGTACTCCATCGATCACCATTTCAGCTGCTGAGACATTTGAATCACACATGGTGGAATATCTTAAAGGACAGGTATTAATGAGAATATTATTTTCCAAAGTTTGCATCACTTTTTGAATCCTTCTTGCATATAAGTTCTAATTACATTTATTTGGTTTGGACATGTACAGATCAGCACGTATTTCACAGACAAACTTCTAGGAATTGTCCGTGAAACTGTTCTTCATATGAAGGGGATAAACAAGTCTGAGAATGAACAACAAAATTCTTCTGGTTTCCCACAACTTGTGGGTAACATTCATAAAGGGGATCCTGCATTGGAATTCATTAAGCATGTCTGTGCTGTTTTAGCCCTTGACCATAACGTGCAGCATGAAGTTCTGGTAATTTTTATTTAACTGATGTAGCAGCAAATAGTCCAAATTAAACCATGGAGACACTTATCAAAATATATATATATTTTTTTGAGAATTATCACAATAATTTTGATGTCCAAGGAA
Source organism: Vernicia montana (assembly GCA_949750685.1). Classification (NCBI taxonomy): domain Eukaryota; kingdom Viridiplantae; phylum Streptophyta; class Magnoliopsida; order Malpighiales; family Euphorbiaceae; genus Vernicia; species Vernicia montana. The sequence continues at coordinate 17,215 of CATKHJ010000567.1, read as the reverse complement.
CTAAAATAATGTTTAACATAAAGAAATGATCCAAGATGAATATTCTGTTAAACATACTAAGGGTTAATATTCTAAAATATATTTCAGTTTCAGGTAAAATTCCCAGTATGCATGAAGCTACATTTGCCAATTGGAACAGATATAAAACTGTGTTATGATGGCTTTTCCATTCAGTGATGTGATTATAATCATTTTCTACTATTTTGCAGGTAATGAGAAAGAATTTATTAAAATATGTACGAGTGCGGGAGTTTGCTCCTGAAGCCGAGTTTCATGATCCCTGCCCATCTTTTGTCTTGCCAAATGTAATTTGCAGGTATGCGAATAACCATCAATATTTGCATTTAACCAACTGATTGTTTGAAAAGCCAACGTGCAAATACAACAAGTGATATTTAATTTGCAAAAATGGAACATGCGAATGCCAAAGGAAAATTTGCATAATTTGGAAAGCCTGGTTCTATGGAATTTATTAGCCTTGTAACTCATACTCTCCTAATGAAAATAATAATTACTCTGAATCCCTAGGGAATATGAATTACACAAATCAGGGAAAATAATAGTAGAATTCATAATCTAGATCCATCCAATCATATTTTGAGTCAAGACACTATAGAGGCAAACTTGTATGATGGAAATAGTAGTTGGATTTAATTTAATTTCTATTTAATATATTCCTGTTTGAAGCAGTCAAAGGTAGTATGAATTGATTTAGCTTTTCCTTTACTTTTTAAGTTCTCAATTAGTTTGACAATGACTGCTGATTGTTGAGTATGTTCGGACAGCTACTGCAATGACTGCAGAGATCTGGACTTGTGTCGTGACTCAGCTTTGCTAGCTCAGGAGTGGCGCTGTGCTGTCCCCCAGTGTGGCCAGCCTTATGACCGAGAGGTGATGGAGAATGCTCTTCTTCAAATTGTACGGCAGAGAGAACGACTCTATCATTTACAGGATCTGGTGTGCACTAGGTGCAACCAGGTTAAAGCTGCACATTTAGCAGAACAATGTGCATGTGCTGGATCATATAGATGCAAGGAAGATGTGTCTGAATTCCGCAGAAAAATGCAGATTTTCTTAAATGTAGCTATTCGTCAGAAGTTTCAACTCCTTCAAGAGTGTACTTCATGGATTTTAGAAGTTCAATAGCTGTTGGCCTTTGTGTTACTTGTTTATAGTATTCAACAGAAATTTCATGCTGCTTGTCCAGTCACCTACTGCAACTGGGTTTGGTGTATATAAAGGTAGGATATACAGTGGCCAGAGGCAAAGTCAGCTTCTGCTTATCCGTAATTCAATTCAGATGAGCAAATGCAACTGGCAACACATCAAAAGATGGCTGAAACGATTCTTGAAAGAAATGATCATATCTGTGAGGTGGGAGAACCAACACTCAAAAGAAGTGATCGTGTTAAGTGAGGTGGTTAAACTTCAAAGCTCGTTTACTAAAGCAGTTAATGCAAATTGATTAAAAGCCATCATTGCTTATTCAGATTCTTAGTAGCGATGATACATTGAAGCAACCATTAAGGGGAAGTTTTCACGAGGTTTTAATCATCTGGCTGCCTTTCATCTCATGGTCGCTCACATTATCATCTCCAGTTTATTCGCTGCAGTGGAAGGAACAAATGGGAGGAATTCTGCTTATGAATGTATATTCACTAGTGATTAGATTTTTCATAAATTATTTGTTGATATATGTTGGCAACTTGTAAATAAAATAATCTCTTCTTTTTTTTTTCCCCCCTATAATCATTGATTATTGCTTAATGTATTATATTCATTTTTTCGCTTTTTCTTTCTCTGAAATACAACGTAGATGCAGTGAAATTATTCATGTTTCAAGAAAATAGATGTTATTTTGCTTAATAATGTCAACAAAAAAAAAAAAAAAAAAAAAAACTTTATTAATTCAAGTTTTAATTAGTCTTTTCAAATCTCTTTTTAGGCTTTTATACTTGAAGAGGAACTAAAAACTGTCGATGCACAAACCCCGTACTGCTGCCTGTTCCTTGAGTAATGTGGGAATAGTACAATCGATGAATATTAGACACTGTATGTATAATAAAGCCTATGACCCAAAGCCAATCTTGACGATTTCATTTTTGATAAAAAAAAAGAAATGTTCATAATTTTTTCTTAAGACTTTCAAAATGTCCAACGTTTGTTAAGATAGAAATTTTAACTAACAAATCAAATATGAGATTTTTAGCAGATACTTGATCATCAAAAAACCAAGCATGCAGTGAGAATAAAAGTTTTTATGTGCTAATCTTCTTGTGCGTGCACACAATTATGATTGAACAGTTGTAACACCTGTCATTCCCTTCAACATTTCTCTTATAGGGAAATAAAGGAAAATAGTGGTGAAAGTGAACGAACCATCATTAACAGCATTTTTTAAGGTTGAAAGCTTCACTTGTATATAAAGGGAGCAATCTGTTGCAGATGTATTAACTTTTACGAGCAAAGCTGCTCCAGCTTCTGTAATGCAGCCTAATGAACTGCCTAGTTTACATTAATGAACACCAAAAATGGAATTAAGATACATCTACTGCATGGTATTCTCACGGCTATATTTATGTATTGGCGTAAAACCTCCTGTGTAACTTGCAATACTAGATTCATGTCTTAATGTAGTATCACAGCATGCTAGACTCAAAAACTTTTTAAGATAATATAGATTATTGTAAGTTTGTAATATAGATAATTCACTTCAATTCTGGCTTGTTTTTACTGTATTGAGTTCATTAGTATTGTATTTCACCGAAGGATCTTATAAAAAATATGATACTATACAAATCCAGCACAAACCGTCACCAGAAGAACCATCTTTTGGTAGTTGAACTTGGAGCTGGCTCATCTTTGTTCACATCGTTCTTTCTGTTCTCTATACCCTGCTTTAAGGATTCCATCCTTCTCCTGCACAAAATAATGAAGATGCCTAGTTAATATATTAGAAGAAATTAGATAATTGTAGAAATATGATAGGTTTAGCTATTCATTGTCCAAAACTGAAAAGAAATGATCGGACAGCTCTAACTTCTCTGGCTTTATGTTTGTTATATGGCGCTTGGAAAGGAAAATAATAGAACTCATTCTTTTTAACTATTAATATGCAAATGGCAAAAACAGAAGGTGGAGTCAAGACTCCATACCATCCACAGTAATTACCTGATCTTACTCAGAACAACTCATTGACAAATATGATAGAACATTTTTGCATATTTGAAGTTACAAAGACAAAAAAAAAAAATGCCAGAGTTTTTAATAGAAGCCAGTTCATTAATTTCGTATAAAGATTAATGCCTGTTCCATGAAGTACAAGGATGTGCATAGAAATTACTTAGTATCTGAAAGACGGCCATGTAAGCTCCATCTCTGGCGAAATCCTTCAATGCCTTTAATTCCACTAGCAAGAATCAACCGCCTATAAAAAGTAAAGAGAGAGGACACATGAGCAATGTGCAAACAAATGTAAAGGATTCAAAATAATTAAATCAGTTATTTATACCACCTGGTAAGCTATAGCCACTTAGAAATATTGTTGATTTATCTTTCTATTTTTTATATACTATAATTAGGAAAACTAGCAAAGTTACTTCCCTATTGTTACCAAAAGGCCTTTCACATAGCTGATCCTGGAACTAGGATATAGAATAAGATATGCACGCTGAAAATATGAACATCAAATGTCTCTACAACACACTGCTTGCACTGATACGATTACATATTTGAACCCTTATTAGAGAAACTTTCACAAACAACTGAGCACTGGATCAACATATTTAGCATAACAATTGTTATGGAAAATACCTCTCCAATGATGTGACTTCTGACTCAAGCTGAGAAGCTCTTTCCTTTGCTTCATCTAAAGGCATTGACAACCCCAATTTGTGCTCACTATCCTGAAGCCGTTGCCTAATTTCCTTATCCTGCAACACAATTTTTCACCAAAAAGAAAAAATTGTTTATATATATCATTGAGTTAACTTCCAAAATCTCATTTACAGATGACCGCATTAAGAAAAATATGATCGAGACAAGCAGAAAATAAAATCAATCTCACCCTCTTTTCAGCACACTGCCGATACAAAACAAGCTCATCTTGACAGAAAGGTTCAATGTCATTGATTTGCAAACCTATGGCATACAACAGAAACTAGTTAGTCTTATTGTCTGTTTGCTTGACCTGATAATGGAAGTCAAAGATTTAAGCCCATGAAGAATGTTGCTATAATTGAAGTCATTCTTCTCCTTTGTGTATTTTTTTTTTTGGTGCATCGGAATTTAAATGAGCTATATAATATGAGTAACTCTCCTTTTCCCATAAATTCCACCCTCCCCACCCAGGTTTGAATTCAAAGACCTCCTAATGGAGATCTCAAGTCTTAACTGCTGGAATGTCCCCTTGGGACCTCCTCCTTTTGTACATTGTATATATATTTTGATTTCTTCTTATGTATAGGCCTAACTGACAACGTCACATGAACAGTACTGTCCCTAATCATACAAGGTTAAGCAGCCATGGCTTACAAAATATTTTGAAAAATGAATTTGCCGAATACAATTAATGAACAAAATATTGTCAAAGTTAAATCCATCCCAGGCAAATCAAAACTTACACAAAAATAGGTTCCTTAAAATCCCATTGCACAGATCAACACCTTCAAGCACGTGAGAGGCAATTTCTGGTGGGATGAGAGGAGATGGTGGCCCCATCATCAGATCATCTCCAACCAATATAGTTTCCTCCATAGTTGGTTGTGAATCGACTGAAAACCACAACAAGCATTTATATATGATATATCTCAGTTTTAAATCTTGTAATTAGTAATTTAACATGTGTAGGGAATGAGGCATGGGATGTAAAACAGAGAGGAACTCAACACACACATACATATACACAACCCAGAAAACAAATTCCATGTGTATGAGCATTTATGCTTATAATTTGCACAAAGTAATATCTGAACATAATTTCAAACAATCCCATCTGACGCCAACAACTGCTTTCTTTGCAGTAGCAAGTTGCATAGCCTCATTGTGCCCAAGGAAGATAAACCCAGACGTTTACACACAGTATTCTCCATAGCAAGACAATTTTGCTCAGACTTGCTGGTTTTCGTTGGACAAACACATACAATTATTAGATGGAAAACAAATAAAAAGAGAGGCAAGAGCATTCACTTCACATACCATCCATGATTACTTTTAAGTGAAATCTTCACCAGTAGAAGCCCAACGTTCAGTTAAATACCAAAACCTGTAATCCACAAGAAAGAAACAGAAGTAAACAATTAGTGAAGTACAAGAACCAATAAATTTGAACAGTAAAACTATAGCTGCATACAACAAAATCTAACAAGTTTCTTGATAACAAGAACCAACCAAAATTTACCCACTTTCTTATTCATTTCAATAAAAAGGATGGAAATGATTACAATGTAAGTAGGCTATGCATATGAAAGGCAACTACTATTGAGGAATTTCATCGAACACATTCAAGACATTGTGAAACCAACCTTTTGTCAACTAAAGAGGAATGAACTTAGAGTTTCAGTATTTTGAATGCTAATAAATAGAGTGATAATACAATTTCTGAAATGGATGCTGAGATATCTGCAGAAAAAGAAGGAGAAGAAGGCTGCTGAGCTGATGAAAGGAGAACCCTTTTAAATTCCTAATGGGCATGGGGACTTTGTATTTGTAACATAGCTTAATTTAACATTTACTAGTTTTCAACGGCTTTTAGCCATAATTTTTTTAAATATTTTAACAGAATTATTATTATTGTTATTATTATTAAATTTAAATAATAATATAAAAAATATATACAGGCCTTATTATATATTGACTAACTAAAAAAATAATAAAAATATATTATATATATTGATTTGTATAAATTTTAATTGTTACTTATGAATTTAACTTTTTATGATATATATATATATATATATATATATATATATATATATATATTCTTCTTCTTCTTCTTATTATTATACAGGCCTTATTATAACTTTTTATTTTTATGATATAAATTTTAGTCTAAACATTAAACTCAATTTATTAATCTAAGGTCAGTAAAATTGATAAAAATAAAGAGATTAATTAAAATTGATTTTTTGGTACACAATGATAAAGATGGCAAAATCTAATTCGCCTCGATGGGGAAATCGTCCCTGCTCCGAACCTAACGGGAAATTCTCGCCCGGTCTATGATAATGGGGCGGGGATGAGATTGAGTCTTCCCGCTCCGTCCCATTCCGCCTTGACCCCTGCCTCGATTTCATAAAATTAATATATATGTATTTTTTATTATAATTTCATATTATATATATATATATATATATATATATAAATTATTAATTTTCTTTAAAATTATATTATTAAGTATTTAATTATATTATTATTATTATTTAAATATTAATTAATAATATATAACATTTAATATAAATATGTATAACATTTTTGTCAAAATATATAAATTATGAAGTTTTAATATTAATAAAATTATAAAAAAATAAATGGGGATCCCGGTTCCCGCCCCGTGCCTGTCCCGAATCCGATTTACCTCGTATTGCCTTTACCTCGACTGTTCATGGGGCGGGGACGGGAATCTCAAAACCCGCCCCGCCCCGTCCCATTGCCATTCCTACACAATGAAGAAATTAAGGGCTCGTTCGGTATCATTTTCTATTTTTCAAAAACAAAAACAAAATTTTGAAAACCAGAATTTATTTATTTTTTTTCAAAATGTTTCTGAATAAATATAAAAGAAATAAAAAATAATAATTTTTTAAAAATATTTTCTAATACTTATTTTTTTAAATTTGAAAAAAATAACAAAAAATAAAAAATCATAATGATATCAAACGTAATAAACAAATAATACAATAAACGAACTTTCATCGAAAAAAAAATATGATTGCTAAAATTAGAACAAATTTCAAAGATTTGATAACAAATTATAAAAATTAAAAGGATTGAATAATTGTTTTAAAAAAAAGCACAAAAATTGAATTGTTTTATCATTTTGCCAATTGAAAAAGAAACAAAATTTTTTATTTTTTTTAAGAAAAATCATTTTGGCAAAATAAAATAAAAATTCAGCATTTCTCAATTACAATTGAAATTTAGTAAGAAATTTAACCCTTCTATTTTTTTAAAAAAAAAACAAAATTCAGCATTTCTCTCTCTCTCTCTCTCTTTTTTAATTTAACCCTTCTCTTATTTAACCCTTTTCTTCATTTTCTTTTAATTGATTTAGATTTTTTATTTTTTATTTTATCAAAATAACAAATGATAAATAACTAATAAGAATCACATAAATAAATGACTCTCATAGACCTGTTTATAAATCAGACTTAAATTTGAAAAATATTTAATTTTTCAAAGACTCTACCTATCCAACCCGTAATTTCCTTCACTCATTGTGACTCGTGATCTAACCCACGAACAGGTCTCATTGCCAATAATAGTTAATTATCTTGTGCATTCTAGTTTGAAAAAGAAAAAAGAAAAAATAAAGTTCGAAATAAGAAATCAATTTAATACAAGCAAACCATATAGGTGCAGACAAGAAATGTCAAATGGTAAGCAAGGTAACATACAATTCTTAGAATTTACAATTACAACTCCCAAGTTCCAATCTTTCAAAGAAGAATTCATTATTGAAATTAAGTTTAAAATACTTCTAGTAAATTGTTTTTAGACTTTATAGAGCTTAGGAAACTATGATTTTGGAAAAACAGGATTTTCTAGTTTATAGAAAGCAAGTTAAAAGTTTTTTGAAAAAATAAAAACAAATTCAAAACGCACTTTAAACTCGATTCCAAACAGACACTTAGCTCTCGATACAGTGTCTAAAAACAGTTTGCTGAAAGCATTTTTAACCTTACCCTCAAAACAAAAAAAATTACAAGCATTTTAACCTCTACCAAACACACTAAATATTCACTAATAAGAGATGTCTTCTATAAGTTCAATCACTGAAAGAAACATTTAAAAACCTAGCTCATGAAAATATACAGGAAATTGACAACAACAATTTTGTAAGTATAGTTCATATGCGCCTATATTCATCTCCACAGTCACCAATCACTTTCATCAGATCTTTCCCTCTTTTGGAAATTTCTTGTATGCTATTTACATCCTCCTCATCAAGAGATAAAGAAAACACAGCACTAGCATCATTGATATGTTCTGACAAACCAAGCCGAACGCCTATCATTGATCCACCCACTGCCGGCTGCAGTTACACAAGCCATATGTCAGAAGAAAGATAGGAGAAAAAGAACTATAAAGTAGAGATGATTTAATGAAAACACAAAGAGGTGAATGGAGTATATACCTGATCTAATATGTATTTTACGGCAACAGTTGGAATTGAGACTCCATGTTTAGAGGCTATCTTTTTAAGTGTCTGCAGCAAAACTTGGAACTGATTCCACCCTCCCCAAGCATCCACCATCTATCATATATGTAACATGATCTTATGATAAACATACACATTATGGTAACCTTTTAACATTGCAAACCTTAAATCCCTCTCTCTCTCTCTCTCTCTCTATGGTGCGAATGAGGGATGCAATTTGTATCAAGTGGAGAACTTGCATGAGGACTGCAAATAAATAAAGCAAGGCCAATCTCCCAAACATCATCGGTACATACTGAATTTATGTATGATCCTCTTAACTATCAACAAAGTTCAATTGAACCAAAACTAATTCTAATAGAATGCCAAAAAGCTCCTTAGATAAATATAGTTTGCAAGATAAATTTGCATACAAACCATCACAAGAAAAGCAGCACAACTAAAGAACATGGGCTGATTGTATATGCGATAAGATAGCACTAACCAAACAGGAAGAATTTTCCATAGTTTTGCAGTGTTGATTTTCTAAAGAATCTGTAACATGTTTGGTCAAGCCTTGAGCTCCTAGCATCAACTTAGATCCTTCCAGCATAAATAGCTCAGAAATCGAGGTACATTTCATTTCTTCAAAGCTAACTCAACCTATTACTCATACAATCAGCCCTATTACTATTCGACTTTAGTTTTCAACTTTGAATTATTTTTCAATCTCGATGATGCGTCATATGCATATCCCTAGTGCCGCCAGAATCATATTATTCTTGATTCAAATCATATGATTCGGGTTGAGTGATTTGAATGAATTGCAAATATACATGGCCTGAGGCTGAATCTAGTGAATCAATTAGGCAAACTATTAATGAGGATTTTGATTTGGCAACTATGTACATTCCCCAGTTAGGCAACTATTAATGTGCTCATAGTTCTTATATCGTACCCTTTTGTACTTCTGGAGGGAAGGAGTGTTTAAAGGGGGCCCAGCAAAAGGAATGGCTAAGTTGGTATCAAGGAATTTTTCAGATAGCAGCCCACCCATTACTGTCCCATATCTGCATTTGTTAATTAAAATAAGAATACAAAATCATATTAATAGAAATGTCTCATTGGGTAGATTACAAACCGTAAATATAACAACTGAAATTGTAGCGATATGACTATAAGCGAAAACTGAAATCACGTAACTCTTGGAAAAAAAGTTATTTTTCTATCATTTTAGCAGTATGTTCATTATGCTATGGGTGGGTGCATGTTTGTGAGAGAAAGAGATAAAGTGGCAGACATACGTTATAAGTTTAACCCCTGTAACTTGACAGAGCTCTGCCATTTTCTGTTGAGGACGCATATCAACTATTGAATGTTGCACCTGATGAAAGCACAGTATAGCAGTTACCATCAGCTATAATATACAGTACAGGCAAATGTGGTTTTGCAAATATTCTCAAAGTTGAACGTTTTAAGATCCACCTGATTGCTGACAACAGGGATTTCATTTTCCAGGATTATTTGTAATCGCTCAGTGTCAAAATTTGTCAAAGCAACAGTCTTAATTTTACCTGCAAGCCAATGACGGGAGTAACGCAATCCATTCGAGATATATGGACTAGCATTAATAGAACAACAAAATTAAAAAAAATACTGACCTTCTTCTTTTAGGTCTGTCAGGTGTTTAAGGGCATCAAGGTAACCAGGATTGGAATAGTCCCACCTATTTAAGTTCAATATGCAGAAAATAGTCATCTAAAAAATATAATATCTATAGTTTATTGTCAAGTACTTACTGTCAAAAAAAAAAATTGCAGTCTCTCTTGAGTTTATTAAGCCAGATCAAGCATGGATTATAGGATCCTAATTACAATTTTTGACTAACAAATTCAACAATATCTATCAAAATTAAGGAAAAAAAACACATATCAAACTTATAATTGTCCCATCCCAAGATATCAAATCCAACATAGCAGAACCAGAAGGGAAGAAAACAAAATACCAATGAAACTGAAGCATGTCCAAGGAAGACACATCCATTCTCTTCCGTGAAATGTCAATATTCTGCCTCACATAGCTACTTGTCATCTTAACTGGTGGTGGCACCCATTTAGTAAGACTGCATTGCACAACATAATGAGCAAGCATACACATTAAAATCCTTCCTATGCTCCAGGTCAAGTTTCTTATCCATGTAAACTAAGGTGCATATCAACTCAATAGCAACTAATGATTTATAATCCATCAAAAATCAAACCACATCCATTGAATGAGGGTTCTAGGAATGGGATTTTGGTTCCATATTTGGATTATTTGAAAATGCCCCGTTTGAAAGTTTTGCAATCTTGTAATGGGCTGTTACTGTGCCGATCAACATTCTTGCACCCTTCTTGTCACATAATAAAACAACCTGCATATGTGGATGACACTTGTGAATTTGTAACAACTGAGAATGATAGAGGTTTTCAGTACTTCGTTTGCAACCCAACCACAAGGCGATTTAGAAGACTAATTTTGCCAGATTCTCTGAAGCATATTTCTGACAGACGTAGCCGAGAGGAGGGTGGAATCGTTGATAGCATCTGCTTAGCATTTGATCCTCAATCTTCCACCGAGTACAAGGCTTTATACATTATTGATCGACGTCAAAGTACAGAATCTGTCACTTTACCGTTGGCAGTTTATGTTTATTCTTCTGCAAATGAGTCTTGGAGTCGTAAAAGGTGGGTTGATGCTTTGCAGATGTGCGGTGATGTAATGGCGGGGTCTCGTAACCCCCTACCTCATTTAGCAATTGGGTTAGGGGAGGCAGTGTATTGTAAGGGTGCAATGTACTGGAATAGAGGAACAACAGTACTGTGTTTTGAGGTTGATAAAGAAGAGTTCAGAAGAATCGATTTTCGTCCTTCTTATTCTTGGATAAAATATGTGGGAGAGTGGGAAAAACGCTTGTATGTGATAGCTAACACCAGTGAAGGATATGATCCCAAGGAAGGATATGATGTTTTAGAGTTATCACCGGATTTAGGTACATGGGATTTGAGATATCAGGTGAAATATTCAGAAATAATGGTTGAAATGCCTGAGTTCTATGACTTAAATGACAAGATAGCTGCATTTTTTGTGTGCAAGGAGAAAGGGCCAACTATTGTTCTACATTTGGTGGGAGGCATAGTAGTGGCATATTGCATTAATGATGGCAGCACCTGGGAAATTTGTAATATTAAGTCAAGAATTGAACCCAGCGAACCTACCTATTCTTATCTGACCCCAATTTTCTATCCGTACGTTAACTCATTGGCGGTTGTTTGATTGAGGTATGTTTTCTACATATGCAACTTTTAATTACTCAATTGGTTTTGTAAAATTCAGTCTAATGTGTGTTTTTTTTTTTTTTAAATTGTTGTTTTAAATAAGAAAAGTTTTGGATGCAGGTGTTCAGGATGTGTTAGAAGATAAGAAGAAATTAACAGGATGAAGATTTAGCTTGCATGAGTGTTATTTTTAGAGTAGTAAGACATATAACAAGTTCTAGTATATTACAGATTATATGCTATATAGTGTGATTGATTGCTTGTGAGCAATCTGGTTGTTGTTGTTTTTTGATTTGTTATATTTTGGTGATTGTTGGGTTGTCTTTTAGTAGATATTGTAATTTGTAGAAGGAAAATCAATGGCAAACTACTTCGTTTTTGGTTCCTGACAAAAAAAAAAAGAAGAAGAAAGAAACAGAGTGCTTCCCAATTTCAGTTCTTTAATCTCTCTCTCTCTCTCTCTCTCTCTCTATATATATATATATATATGGTATATTATCACTTAGATTCCATAATAAATGCATCACAGATACTTCTTTTTTCTTTATCGTTTCTAGAAAATGTATTCATTCATTCATAACACAAGTGGGAGTTAATTAACTTACCCTCTAACCTGATCCAACAACTCAGGTGGGCGTTCTCGGCGTACTCTATTAATGAAAATGCCATAAAGATCTTCTGCAGGTCCATCTGCAACATTTAAAAAATCAAAAGAATGAAAAAGTAGAAGAGAAATTGGTGACTAAATAAATATGCTTTTTAGATTCAACTAAACAACAACTAATGTCTAACCAAACAACCATATCAAAACTTTAAAAGCCAAAATATATATATATATATATATATATATATTTCCATTGCAACCCAATTACATATATCAGCCATATCAAAAGTGTTGAGTCCAGAATCAGCATAACGAAGCATAGCATCAACAGCAGTGTCACGTTCAATCCTGCCCCACCCACCACTTGTTTGCCACATCCCATTTACCACTCTACATAAGTCTAATGAATCTTTCCCATTCTTCACTATAATTTTCCGGTTATAATCTTCAGTTAAAACACATTGCAATGGTTTCAAATTGAATTTTCTCAATTCACCAACTCTTTTGGTTCCTAGTTTTTGTGGGTTGAACCTGAAGTTGATAAAAGAATGGTGTAGTATAACCAACTCTGCCATTTCAAAACTTCAAAACAAGACCCCAAACACATAGAAAGTAGACAATTTGATCACAGACACACATAAAAAAATGTCTTCTTTACAATTCCAGTGGGTGGCCACCAAACAATTCAAGAAACAGACAAAAAGGACGTAACTGAAAAGAAAAAGTAAAATACGTGGCCACTATATAAATATATAAATTACAAGGTACCACGTGTAAACGAGAGGTAATATTACATACAGTGGTCGGCCATGTCGAAAGTGGTGAGTCCGGCGTCGGCGTACTGGAGCATGGCTTCAACGGCGTCGTCGCGGTCAATACTGCCCCATCCACCGCTCGTCTGCCACATTCCATTCAGGACTCGGCATATGTCAAGCGAATCGTTCCCATTCTTGACGGTGACTTGGCGGGACTCGGTGATTGAAACGGAGCAGCTGACTGAGTTAGCACCGAGTCGATATGAGTCAGAGCGAATCGGGGTTGCGGTGGATTTGAAGGCGGTGAGATAAGGGTAAGCATAGAATAGTGAAGCTGCCATGGATGATTTCAGGAGAAAAGAAGAGCTGGTGAATGAGGATAAGCCGTTTGGCGCTAAAAAATGGCGGTTCTAAGGCCTGGTCTGGTCTGGTCTGGTTTGATTTGATCTGGTTAAGAGAGGACTCGGACCATGCCAAGACTGGGCTTGATCTGATCAGGCTTAAAGAGTAAATACTAGGCCCTAAGTAATGGGCTGAAGTTCTAAACTGTACCGGCCAGATTTTTTTTTATTTTTTGTTACTAAATAAAATTATTTGAATTTTGTTGTAAATCGGCTTATTAGTACAGTATATTAAAGATAATAACAAACATATAAAGCAATAAAGTAAAGAGAGATAGAAGAAAATATGTAGATAGAAAATGAGCTCCAAATTCTTATTATTAAATTAATCATAGCTTTCCTTATATAGAGGAATAATTAGGATTTTGGTGTATACAACATTACTGAAATAGTCATATATCATAATCTCTCTAAAATATATATTCAAGGATATTTAAGTAATATTGACATATAATAATTTATTTATAACACTCCTCTTGAATATTATTTGCTCCATGAATATGTCTCGTTAAAAATCTTAATAGAAAAATTCAATGGGAAAAAATATAGCTAAGGAAAAGAGTATAATTCATGCGTTATTTTGTCATTGTACATATTGCCTCATTAAAATCTTTGGTCAAGAAAATTATGTGGGATAAAAATTTAATTAAGGAAAAAGAATATAATCTTATACTGATTTACTTTCCCTAATGAGGACAACATTTTAAGACAGCACATATCAATCATTAACCATTCAAATATGATATTATATGAGGATTTAGTAAATAAGTCTATTATATTATCACTCGAGCGAATTTGGTGGATATTTATTTCATCACTCTTCTGAAACTTATGCGTATTAAAGAATTTTGGTGAAATAAATTTAATTCGCTCATCCTTAATATATCCATTTTTAGATTGTACAATGCAGATTGCATTATTCTCAAACAATATAATGAGAGCATCTTTATTGAGATACTTCATAACCATAAAAATCTTTATAAAATTGCAGTATCATCATAAGTAAATACATATTTAGTTTGAGATCTATATATCCTTATATGGATCAGACAAATAATCAGCATCCGCATATAAATTAATGTCAAATATGAATTATATAAAAATATAACCAAGTCAATAGTGTTTCGAAGATAACACAATAAGTTTTTTACACCACTCTCATGTCTCTTGGTAGGTGCAGAGCTATATCTAATTATGAATTTTTCTTACAAATGCAATATCAGGCCTGATGCAATTTACAAGATATATTAGTACAACTATAACACTTAAATATGGTACTTCAAGACCAATTAATAGCTATTTGTTATCTTCTTTAGGTCTAAAAATGGTATTTCTTCACTTTTAGTGAGCGGATACCATTAGTGTGGTTAAGAGAAATGATTTATCTATGCAAAATTGCTTAAATACATTTTCCACATAAGTAGACTGGTATATTAGAACTCTTTGGGATAAATGATCGATCTACAGGCTGATATAAAATTTCATTTCACTTTTCAAATAGGTATATACTTCTTTGAGTTCATTAGAAATCCCATTTAAATCATCAACATATACTGTAATAATATAATCATTATGTAATCTTTTATGACTACATATGGATACAGTGTATTATTCACATATCCTTCTTTCAATAAGGATTTAATTAAATGATTATACTATATACGTCCATATTGTTTTAATCCATACAAGGATTTATGGAATTTAATGGAATACATGTCACATGTTTAATGTGCATTATTTTCTAGTACCTTTAGTACTTCTGGGACTCTCATATAAATATTATTTTCACAAGGCGCATATCAAGCATTTTTTTAACTGTCATAGTAATAAAGTATCCGAACATGATCATATTTATAACAGAATAATAAGTTTTCTCATAGTCAATATCAGGTCTATGCGAAAAAACTCTGGCAACTAGTCACGCTTTATATCTTACCACTTCATTATTCTCATTACACTTTCGGACAAACACCCATTTATACCCAACTGGTTTTACATTTTGGGGAGTCAACATAACAAGTCCGAATACTATGCGTTTAAATATCGAGTCTAGCTCGGCCTGAATTGCCTCTTTCTATGATGATCAGTCATGTCTATGCTGACATTCATTTATATTCATAGGTTCTGGATCCAGATTGTCTCTTGAGACAGCAAGAGTTACTGTTGTGACAAATTCATCGTCAACGATAAATAAATTTATATCAAATATTTCTCTTGTATCACAAAATTAATCGAGATCTCATAATTTTCATTCATATGATTATCAACTCCATGAGTCATATTTTGAGTATCTAATTGTTCAATTATCTCAGTTTGTGTTTCATCATTGGTTATAGCTTTTTGACTGAGATCTTCCTCTTCAGGAGATTTTTTTTAGTGACGCTGTTTTTTTTCATGAATTTTTATCTTTTAGTTCCAATTTACCATCCACACTTCTGGCGTGTGTCAAGCTCGATTGATTTTTTATTTTCAATAGGAATCATAACCCTTACTAGGGTATTAGCAGCTGAAATATGAGGTTTTGTCACTCTTTTGATATCTATAAATGTATCTGACAGTTGAGTTGTAATTTATTGCAACTGTATTATTTTATGAATTTCTAGTT
This sequence comes from Vernicia montana, assembly GCA_949750685.1. Lineage (NCBI taxonomy): Eukaryota > Viridiplantae > Streptophyta > Magnoliopsida > Malpighiales > Euphorbiaceae > Vernicia > Vernicia montana. The sequence continues at coordinate 1,177 of CATKHJ010000567.1, read as the reverse complement.
CATTCTGACTTGTACATGGATCAAAATTGTTTAAACGGTATTCCTTCAAGGAAATTTCTCGACATTCTTTAGCACTAATAGGTGCTTTTCTCTCCCCCTAATGTCAAGAAATGTGCCTTATTAAAAATAAATTTAAAGTCTTTTATATGGACTCATTTTCGCACATTAAGGTGATATTATTAGTACATACATGGCACAATAAAAAAAACGCAGATAAAAAATATTAGGCTCGCATCCATGTATAAGTTGTAAGGGAAAGTATGTACTATATGCATAATGACATGTCATATCAAACTTTCAAGGTTTAATTATTGAACTACAAGTTTAACGCTTCAACTGCAGGTTCAACGCAATATATTTTTCATGTATATTGAGGATAAAACAATAATGAAATTAGTCATAGATTATAATAAAAAATAATATGGATAAACAACTTATCGATATAATCCAACAATGCAATAAAAATAATAAAAAAAAATGCAAAATCTTAGCCAATTACTCATTTAGGGAGTCTATATATTAAGTTGAGTTGTATCCTCTATGTGAGTTGTTTCTCTTTCAGAGTTCTCTTAATCTACCAAATGTACATCATTCTTGAGTTTTGACTTTTGGTTATCTACAACATCCACTTCAAGGGATTGATGATGTACCAGTGGGTCTAGTTTAATGATTTCTCATTAGCAATTCATTTTTTTTTTTTAACCACTAGAAGACAAGCAATAAGTTCAAAATATTTTATAAACTTTCGCTCTCTATACTGCTGCTGTAGGAGCATGTTAAAGACATAAAAATAATATATGTTTTCTATAGCATATTATATTCTATAACTTTATCACCATACAATTGCAGCTGTGAAGTGATTCTATTTGAATTGTATTATAAAGAGAATAGTATCATAATTACATGGGTATATTGAATTAGGAGAATTAAAAACTTTTATGAACTTAAAAAGTCAGGAGGTATTCAATAATGACTTTTAAAGACTCTATAAAAGTCAAGAGGTATTCAATAATAACTTTTAAAGACTTTAAAAAACTCTATAGAAATCAGGAGGTATTCAATTGCAACTTTTATAAAGTCTATAAAAGTTAACAGGTATTCAAAAAGTCATTGATTTTTATAAATAATAGACTTTTGTATACTTTCATTGACTTTTTATGTATGTTATGAATAAAAA
>CATKHJ010000455.1:0-10146 GCA_949750685.1 Vernicia montana | reverse complement strand
GTAGTTTGTTTTGCTTTCTTTGTTTTCTTTTGTTTGCTTTTAGTTTTTGTTTTAGCTTAGTTTCTTTTATTGTTAGCTTTCTTTTAGCTTAGTTTCTTTCATTGCTTTGCTGTTATTGCTTTATTTTCCTTTGCATGTTCCCTTTTTCTTTTATTCCCTTTCTTTTAAGTTCTTTTATTATGGCTTAGATTATTGCTTTCTTCTTTCCCATAATATGATCCCCACTTCTTCAATCCCTTTCTATTAATCACTTTAAAGGCATGTTAATTAGAATCTGAATTAATTAACTTATTCCAATTGAATCAATCCTTTCTTGTTTGTTAATTAAAATCTGACCTAATTAAACAACTTGGTAATCAACTTGCTTGACAATCCAACCAACCTTTAATCAATAAACTGAAACATGATAAAAGGTTCAGACTAAAACAGACTCCATTCGTAAGAAGGGCGAACTATGTGGATTTTGATTCCCATTTGAAGGAATACGTAGGCATGCTTATCTGAAAAAGCATCAAATCCAATTAAAACAAACTTCCTCCCTCTTTCACTTTATTTTGTGCTTTCTTTCATTTCTTTCTTTAATTGCTTTTTGTAATTTGGATTCTTTCTCTAATTGCTTTTGTTATTTGGATTAATTTTGGGGAAATGTGTTGCTTTCCTAGAATCCCATAAGGGCTAGAAAAAGTATTTCCTATTTTGGTTTACTTTGTAAAATTAAGACTTTTTATTTACTTTCTGTATTTAATTATTTTATAGCTTTATTTTGATTCATTCATAATTGTTCATTCATTTATATTGTTCATGAAAACCATTTTAAGTCATTTTTGTGTTAATTTGCCAAACTTATTTTGTTCAAATAAACCGAAAACCTAGTCCCCGAATCCTCTTTGGTAATCGAGACTAGTGCACTTTTTTCTATTGGGTAATAATTGGAGTCATAAATGGGTTTTTTCCTTAACTTTTTCCAATTAAAAAATAAATTAAGGCGGCGACTCCCAAGTCATTTTTCAAAGATCAACCTATCCGAACCCGAGGGTTCCATCGTGAGACTAAACCCGAATGAGCATTTCGATCCTCCTCTAGTGGATCGGACCGGTGCTCGGGCGAGGCCTCACACCAGGATATTCGAAAATAAAGGGTGTATGTTCATCTTCATAGACATTGCCTCCCCCACCATCATTCGTTTCAAGGAACTCTCATATGCCTTGTGTGTACATGATCCTCAAAGTAGTAGCAACAAAATGATGTTGTTTCTTCCACAAGAAAAGCATTATATATGGATCCCTCGATCTATACCTTATTCCGCACATTATTTTTTAACTTTCACAATACCTAGGTTAGTAGATGAATTATATAAGAAAATATGTTGATGAACAACTTACTAAACGTACGTTAAATTTCATATATTTAATTACCTCTCGAAATGATACATCCACCTATATTGAACTGGCCCTGTTAGACGAGCTTTCGTACGGTAGGTGTACAGGCAGATGTTTCATAGAATAAAAAAAGCTTGGAGAGAATATACACTCCAGCTTACATAGAATAATAGAGATCTCTACCTCCATTCGGGCCATGTCATCATTTCTTATAACTGTAGAAGTTAGATCCTTAAAAAAAAGACTTAATTCCTTCAATGCTTTCCATATATTTTATGGCAATAGTTCACGGAAGACGATGTGAACTAATCTCTGCATGAAAACATGACTGTCGTGACTCTTCATCCCAAACATCTTCAATTTATGCATATCAACACATCGTGCCATATTTAACACATATCCATCCGAAAATTTAAATTTAAGTTGTTCAATCCACTCACACAATAATTTTTTCCCATGCCTATATAGCATATAGCATGCTTTTGAATACCTACTTGAATGATCCATTGCTAGCTCCGAGTGTCGGTAATACTTATTCAACTCTTGCCTTGACTTGGTTGTGTCTTTTGTTTTCAGACACATTCATTATCGTATTGAAAACATTGTTAAATATATTTTTTTCTATATGCATGACATCCAAGTTATGTCTGACGAGGAGAGACGTCCAGTATGGCAAATTACAGAATATGCACTTCTTCTTCCACTCGTGAATTTTAACAATATGAGTGTTATGCTCTAGTAACCCCAATTATGTAACCTTCATTAACCCCAAATCATTAATATGATTCAAAATCTCAATACCAGACCTGACTAGGGGTGCCATGTCACTCACAATCCTGTTCTTCTGGAAGGAGACTCAATTCTTCCTAAAAGGGTATTTTGGGGGTAAGAACTTACGGTGATTGTCAAACCGTGACTGCTTCCCACTTTTTGAAAGTGCAAAGGCATTTGAGTCTTCCATACAATAGGGACAAGTTAACCATTCTACCGTATTCCAACCCGACAACATAGAGAAAGTCGAGAAGTCACTGATTGTCTAGATGAGGGCCGCACATAATTGGAAGTTTTATTTTTGAGAGATGTCATACACCACAACACCAACATCCCACAAATCTTTCAACTCAGCTATCAATGGTTGTAAGAAGACATTAATTTTTTCCTTCGAATTTTTGGGACTTGGCACCAAAACTATGAGGAACATGGCATTTTCTTTCATGCACATCTAAAGAGGAAGATTATACATTGTTAGTATAATAGGCCAGGAGGAGTACTGTTGCCCTGATTGACCAAAAGGTTGGAAACCATCCGTACATAAGCCTAATCTAACATTTCTTGTCTCAATTGCAAAGTCTAGGTGTACGTCATTAAAGTGCTGCCATGTAATTGAATATGAGAAGTGATGCATTACCCCATGTTCTACCTCATGCTCCATGTGCCATCTCATCTTCGTAGCTGTAGCACTCAAATTGTATAACCTTAGGAGTCTCGAGGTTACAGGGAAGTAGTGCATCTTCTTATAAGGAACATTTATTTTACTCCTTGAACTTGATTATGCCCGATTCGATCTCCTGTACCTTTGGTGGCGACAAAAATTACACTCTGTCAGATCGTTGTCTTCACCCCAATACAACATACATTCATTGAAACAACAATGGATCTTCTAGCCCTAATCCGCGGACCAACTTTTTAGTTTCATAAAAATTTTCAACTACATTATTATTTTCTGGTATAATCTCCTTACACAATTGAGCCATATCATCAAATGTCCTTTCGGACAGGTGTTGCTCGGCTTTCATATTCATCAATTGAGCAACTACTGATAGCTGTGAGTGATTCTGACACCTGTCCCGTAGTGTTATGTTTGCAGCAATTAGCATATCAAAAAATTATTGTGCCTGGGGATTGGGAATGTGGTCCTCTTCTAGTCGACTAAAGTCAGAACCAGCAGCATCCATTACCATATGCTCGTAAGCATTAACAAATGTCTTTGCTTCATTTCCAAACGTTGGTTGTTCATTTGGGACATCAAAGTCAATAGAATCGGTATTCATTAACAACGATTATGTTTCCCTATGTAGTGTCTAAACAAAGTAATTCGGTATGAACCCATGCTTCATCAAGTGGTACTTTACCATATTAGGCTTTCAAAATGCCCTATTACGATACTTATTCAATGTACATAGACATTTAATCTTAATTTCGTCTTTCCATTCAGTTTGGGCACACACGAATTCTACAAATTCAGCTAAATCGCTCAGAATTCAAGTTTGAGGAAACTATTTCTAAGCCTTGAATACATCCATTTGCGATCCAAAGGCATGATTAATCTATTATTATATTGTACAAGAACATTAATTAGATGAAGTAAGCTAATTATGCCTTGAAAATCTGGCAAAGTTTCATCTTAATTTAACACTAAATCCCCCGATAATAAAACATATATAACATGATATTTTCTACATATTCATTCTTACATAGGGACAACAAATAATATTCAACAACAACAATCCCACACTTATGCTATGTAGGGTTTCACTTTATTTTTAATTTATGATAAATTTTGCAATTAAGAAACAATTAATAAATTATGGTAATAAACTTCTATATTTTGGTTTAATTCATTAAAATTTTTAGTGTTTTTATATGTGAACAACTCTAATTTATATTGAAATGCATGTGCTATATTGTTAACTCTAATTTATATATAAATGATATATATTTTTAACTCTAATTTATATTGAATTGAGATATATTATTAATTATAATTTCAATTTTAACTAATAAAATTTATTTAATTATTTATTTAAAAAATAAATTATTTGAATTAAAATTCCTTATATATATTTACACATCTAATAAAATTTTAAATTATTTGAATTAGGTATATTTCAACACATGATTTTAAATAAATTTAAAAAATTCCCCAAGTATATTTTAAATAAATTACATATAATTAATATTCAACACGTAATTTTTATAATTGCAATTAATATAATTAAATTCAATTGAAAATTTTAAACTAATTATCAAAATATACCTAATAATAATATCTAAAATTCAAAAATTTAATTAGGTTTTCCTATTATATACACAAAACAAAAATTACTTAAAAATCTTAATACAAAACTCTAAACAAAATAAGAGGCATGCAATTGTTCAAAAACTAAAATAAATACATAATAAAAAAAAATTAAGGAAATATAGCTAGGTTTTATAACTAGAAGGGAAGATTACCTGAAATTGGAACTTCGATAGCATTGACAGCGACGAGCAGCGAACGATGGTAGTAAGACTCGAGTTGGGAGCAGTGTGGCAAGCGGTGGGAAGAGCTGCTCGATGTTAGGGATTTAAAGCAAAAAAGAGAATAGATCGTGAGGAAGAAGCAAATCTGTAGATTTAAATTTTAATTTAGCGACTACATTTTATAGTCGCTACATAATATTTTTAAATGAAACTCATCGTTTAACTAAAATGATTTAGAGACTAGAGGTAGTCTCTGAATGTAGTTGCCAACCAGTGACTATGACACATAGTTGCTATTGTAAATAAACAAAATTACTTTTACATTTATCATTTAATGATTAAACGCGTACAGTAGCTAACTTTAGCAACTATATTATTCAGTCGCTGAATAATTTGCGCCATCATCTTTCATACTCCCGCCAGCATCTAGTCTCATATTTAGTGACTTTTTAGTAGCTAATTAGCGATTACGGTTAGTAGCTAAGCATCACACCATTTTTTAGCGCTATGCTTTAGCGACTAAGTAGTCGCAATTTAGTTGTTAAAGTGAAATATTTTACCAATTGCCTTATCTTAATCGCTAATCAGTCGCTAATTAGAGACTAATAAGTTATAGTCGCTAATTTGCAACTTTCTTGTACTGTTTTTAACTAGAGTTTTGATATTGATTTCAAAATAAATTACTTTACTCTATATTTTTAATTTTGGAATTAAATTGTTTGGTATTCTCACAGTATTTTTCTTTTTGAGAAGTCGTTATACTGTTTTAAATAGTTATTATCATTGTAGATGTGAAAGTAATAAGCAATGATGAGAATTGTGTCATTATAAGCCATCTCCCATTGCTAATGAATATTTCATAACATTTAGAATTATTTGAATATTAAGTGTAACCTTGATGCATTTAGGCGTTCTAGTTAATCCAGTAAAATCAAATATCAATTGCAAATTCTACTTTGTCTTGTGTGTATGTGTGCTTTACTTATTGGGTTCTAGGAAGGAACTTCATGCTCATTACTAATAATTGGTTACTGTAATAGAAAACTCCTTTAAAGGACTTATACTAAAGTAAATAAAAGAAATTAAGGTTGCCTTTCTGAATATCACTTCTTTGAAGGATTGTCTTTTGCTTGTTCTGACGTTTCTTCTTTCTTAATTTTCTTGGACATATTGAATTCAGGTGCTACGCTTTCCTTTGTATTCTTTTTCTTCTTTACACATTTATCTTTTATATTTTCCTTGAGATTATTAATAATTTCTTTATGCCTTAGGACAATTGTTATATAGTGATAAAGTTGTAATTTATAGCTAGAGATGAATCTAGCTTTTATAAATTTTAAATCATTATTCAATAATGGTGCGTGGTTTTTTTTAGGAGCAGACCTAACAAATAGATAAAGGAGAGAAGAAGAACTAAATGAAAGAGAGACTAGGAGCAAGGGAAAGAAGTGGCTGACTTAAATCCTTTAATACTTTGTATCCTTATTTTGCAGAAACTAAGTCTATGACTCACTCCCAAGGAACATATCCAATTGAGATGAGTGGAGGTGGTAAGAAAAATAAGAGAAAAAAATGGTTGCCCCATTGAGCCACCTACTAGAAAGAGAAGGCCTTTCTCTAATGACCATTGACAGATGGATTCATGGACAAGACCTGATCACGAGATATCTATAGAGGCTACTGGAAGACTAAGAGGGATAGTTAAACTCATATTAATATAGGAAGGTCATCCATTTAGAGTTGAAGAGGGAAGAAATGCAAATTTTTTTTTTAGCAAAAAGGGGAAATCGAATTTAAATTTATTATCCAAGCCGTATATGCACTTATCATTAGATTATATCTTAATGTGCGGAAGAAATGCAAACTTGTAACTCTAAAATGTGCCATAATTCTTCCTACTTGGAATGTCCAACATAAAATAATTAACAAGGGAAAAAAAAAAACTCTAGAGTGTGCTATAATTCTTCCTACTTGGAATGTCCAACATAAGATAGTTAAAAAGGAAAAAAAAAAAAACTTAAATCATGTGATATTAAAAAAATAAAAAGAAAATGTTAATAAAAAGAGAAAATGTTTTTAGTTAACCATAGTTATTATTTTTATTTTTTTGTGCCCGTGTTAGGTTGGTCATCCTAGGTGTTTTGTCACTGGCAGAGAGAATACTATTTTTTTTATCCGGGGGACCAAAAAAGGTAAAATTGGAGACAAAGTTAGAAAATAAGGTAAAATCACTAAATTTATAAAAATGATCTATATCTATAAAAAATTGGGGGTTTAGTTTCAACTTAAGTTTCCTCTCTCTTCTCTCTATTCTCTGTGGCAGTTTGCTCCTCTCTAGTGAGGTTCCGGTTAGGGCCTTAACCGGTGGCTTCGGCCACCGACGAGGATCCCTTTTTCCATTATCTTTTAGTCTAGTTTTTTCTTTTCTAGTGTGTAAAAATAACTTATTGTCTAAGGCCTTAGAGGATTCTTTTTTGTCACCGCTAGGTCGGTTGTTTGTTCCTCTAGGTTGGTGGTTTAGGCAGGCGGCTGTGCCTGTGCTGATGGTGTTGTTGGCGGTTGTTCTTTGGGCTGTGGTTGTTTGGTTTCTTTGTGCTCTTTGCAGGTTGGAGGGTTGTCTTATGGACACTTGGAGGCTGAGAGTAGGAGTTGATCTGCCTGGTGAGTCGAAGCACTGGCGACTACTGTTCCATTCAAAGCCTTTTTTGGATCTTGGCATTTTTTGGCCCGATCTCACTGTTTTTGTTTATCAATGGGGTATTTCCACGCTTCTTCAGTGCATCAACCTTCTATTTGCTCTAATCTCAAATCTGGTCTCCTCAGTGCTTATCCTTCTAGTTCGATTGCTAGTGGTGGTTCCTTTGTTCCCTGGGGCAATCGATGTTTCTGGAAGAGCTGTGGTAGATCAGGGATCATCTGGTAAATTTATCAGCTTTGTGGGCTTTTGGGCCAGTACTTTGGGCTTGCTCCCTATTGTTCAAACCCCTTATGTAGGTAGTTTTTTTATTCTGGGATGGGCATGTATTAATCTGCTATTATGTAATGTTTTGTGTCTGGAGCTCTATTAATGAATGAATTTTATTTGAGCCAAAAAAAAAAAAAAACTAATATAAAATTGTGAAATTCGAAATGAATTTTATGAGATTCGTGGAATTCGAAAAATGAAAAATGAAAATGGTTTACAAGGCAAAAAGAAAAAAAAAAAAAAAAAAAAATACTAATAAAAATCCAAAACCACACCCTCACTAAAAGCAATAGAGAGAGAGGAGCTGGCGGTGAACCTCCACTTGCTCAATTTTCGCCGAAATTGTCTCTCATAAACCCTATCAGACGCCACCGCCACCGCCACACACTCTCTCCAATTCTAGGGTTTCGTCTTTCCGTCGCTGCAACTGGAAGGTCAACTTTATCCGACTGTGGAGATGAGCAGAAAAACAGAAGAAAACTGTTAGCGTTTGAAAATGAATGAAGAGAATATCAAGAGCATCATTATCTCTTTCTCTGTGTCGTCACTCCTATACTCATAAAACTCCTCTTCGTTTTCCCATTTCCTTTGTGGCTGCTGCAGCTGCTACGGTTTCTGTGAATCGCCCGCTAGCAACTCTCTTCGCTTCTTTCTCCTTTTCCTCTTCCTCTTCCTTGTCTCGCATCGCAGTCATGCCTGGCGTTGATCCACAGGAGCTGGAGTGGCCGGCGAAGAAAGTGAGAGATACTTTCATTAACTTCTTTGAGAACAAAAATCACATCCGTTGGAAATCCAGTCCTGTTGTTCCTGTCAATGATCCCACTCTCCTCTTTGCTAATGCTGGTATAGCTTCAATTCTTGTTTAATTCAATTTATGGGTTTTTCTTAAATATCTTTTATATTATTTTGTGCTTAACTTCTCAAATTTATTACCCAGAATCCTAATTTTCTCCGTGATTAAGTTTCTTAATTCTAATTAGTATTTGTTGTTGCTTTTTTTGTTTTTAACAGGCATGAACCAGTTCAAGCCTATTTTTTTGGGGACTGCTGACCCTAACACTGCCTTGAGTAAGCTATCTCGTGCATGCAACACCCAGAAGTGCATTCGGGCTGGTGGGAAGCATAATGATCTTGATGATGTGGGGAAGGATACGTACCACCATACATTCTTTGAGATGTTGGGAAATTGGTCATTTGGTGATTATTTCAAGGAAGAGGCCATTGAATGGGCCTGGGAGCTTCTAACTAAGGTGTTTGCTCTTTGTGATTATTTCATCTACTTTTGGCTTTCTTATTCATTTCTCTTTAAGTTTTAACAGAAGCTATTATATTTTCCTCTCATTTGGTTTTCTAATATTTTATTGACATTGACTTGCAGGTGTATAAACTGCCTACTGATCGGTTCTATGCCACCTATTTTGGTGGTGATGAAAAGGCTGGCCTTGCTCCTGATAATGAAGCAAGAGATATATGGCTCCAATTTTTGCCACCAGGACGTGTGCTTCCTTTTGGCTGTAAAGTATGTCTTTCTTCATCATTTTCCCATACCTTTTCTTTTGTAATGGTACCGCCATATTGTATATTTTGTTCCTGAAAATTATGTCCATGTATCGAATGAAAGATGTTTCCTTAAAATCTTAATGGTTTTGGAATACAAAATGTTAGATACAACTGACTTTTTTTTTTCATTGATAGATGAGTTTTTCTGTTAATATTTTTTTTGGTTTTGTTGTTTTTCTAGTCTCCACTGCAAACAACCAGTTTATGGAGTGGAGTGGAGGCACTATTATATGTTAACATGCTCAATTATAAGACTGAATAATTTTTATAGGAAAGACAATACCTATCATAAATATTGAATTGGTGAGAAAACATGATGTTTTGTTAATATGCTATTAGTGTTAGAAGCAATTGATGGAGAAACACATTTTCTATGATCACTTTTTAATACATGCTTGAAATAGATCTTCTGAACTTTTTTTAGCAGGATCTTGAATCTTCTTAATATGATTTCATCATGGATATTATCTTGAATTTTCTATGCTGGTGCTGCAAATTTCACTTTTTCCATTTTTCTGCTGATATTGGGCTTGAAAAAAATCGTTAATTCCTTATGGCCTCTGAATAGGATAATTTTTGGGAGATGGGCGATACTGGTCCCTGTGGCCCTTGTACGGAGATACATTATGATAGAGTTGGTAACCGTGATGCAGCATTATTGGTTAACAATGATGATCCTACATGCATTGAGATATGGAACCTCGTCTTTATTCAGGTATAATTTTTTAATCATGAGTTATGACTACTTATTAATTATTACTGCTGAACAAGTGATTTTGGACGTGTTGATATCTATGGTTGCATTGTGTATTGGTATTGCTAAAAATGCACAATGATACAAAATGTAATAGCAGTTCCTTTCTTTTGCATGTTTCGATGGTCCTTTAGTTCAACAGGGAAGGTGATGGCTCCTTAAAATCTCTGCCCGCTAAGCATGTTGACACTGGATTGGGTTTTGAGAGATTGACTTCTGTACTTCAAAACAAGATGAGCAATTAT
>CATKHJ010000306.1:0-10482 GCA_949750685.1 Vernicia montana | reverse complement strand
TTTTTGTGAATTTTTATTTAATATGTCAATTAACTTTTATTTCATTAATTTTTAAAATAAATTATTGCTAACAATTTATTTGATTTTTATATGAAATTATTTATGTGTATATATATTATATTTATTTGTATATGTAACTTGCATTATAATTTTTTTATATTCGTTATAACTATATAACCAAATATATATATAAATCATTAATATATTTATAAAATAATTTACTACTTACTTTTATTAAACATATCATTATTATTTGATTTATTAATTCATCATTAATTACTCTTTAATTCTATTTGGTTATTTTTATTAAATATCATTACCCAACTGTTATTTTGAAATGGGATACTATTGAACTTAGTCAGTCAGTTCCATGGCTGTTATGAGGAGGTAGGTGGTGCATGCCCCGTCTTGCCAACCCCATCATATTTCCATCATTAATATCTTCCACCTCAAACATATTATCAATGGTTGACGATGAGGCCAAATTCGGTGAGGCTGAACTGTGACCTCATCTCAAGGTGATATGGTGGAGAAGCTTGTGGCTTGAGGGCTGATGGTGTAAGGGCGGTGACTTAGAGCAAGAGTTCAGTCCGTGGCAAAAATTACCTTGATCCGGATTGTGTGAGTATTGTGATTTAGAATCTGTCTAATAAAAAAGAGAACGGATACAAGTCCTCAAAATGCCTAAGTCAATAGGTATAGAGGACTCTAGAGAGAGAGAAAGCGAGTCTTTAGTCCGTGGGACTTCCTTTCTCAAACCTTTTGCATTAGTGAATGAATTCCTTTTATAGTGGTTCTAGTCGGTTAGTTGAGTAGTTGGATAGGTGGCTGTACTTTAACCGAGGAAAGGTGGGGTGAAGTTTGAATTGATAGTACAAACCACCTCCATTGTATCATTCTTTTGATACTATGCATGCATTATTAATTGCTCTATACACTGTCATGGGCGGCGTATGAGTCTAACTCCATAAATTTCGAAGACGATAACGAACTTCTAAATATATCTACAATTAATCATAATCTTTAAATAAACAAGTGCTAAATTATAATATAAATTTATTCCCATATACATGAATTTTATCATTAAATGAATTGAATTCTATTAATACAATTCAATTTGAAAGTGTATTATTGCATTTTCCCATCATTTAGTCTAATTCCATTGCTTATGCCACAGCGTGTCCTGAAATTGAACGAAAAGCACCTTGGTCTGCAGTGCTTATAGGATAGTCTGTCTTTTCTTGCTAGCTAAATAAGGTCACCAGGAAAGAATGATAAGCCAAAAAGAATGATCAGCCAATTATGTTCAGAAATCCTCTTCAGCCTCTAAGAACATCTGCCAAATTCATTTCCAATAATTCCAGGTTCTAGCAGGATTGCAGTTCTATGGACCTATCACGCTAAATGCAAGAGAGATCAATTCATTTGACAACAGAAAACCATCTGGATCACTGAGCCGGATATAAGCTAGTCCACTTGAAATCTCATCTTCATGCATAAACGTGTTAAATTCATGTGCATTCATGGTTCTTCTATTCTCATCTAAGCAAACCACATGCCCGCTCTCTATATAAGGTTTATAGACCTTGCAGAGAGAATAAACAAGTAAGCCTCCGAATACATCCGCAAAAGACCTTAAATCAAGGCCTTTTGCAGTTCTAAGTGAAAGCATCACAACATCCATGGCCAAATCCTTGGCATCAATATGATTATTCCCACAACAATCCACTGCCCCATTCTCCAAATTCTTAACATAACCTGAGTACTCTCTCATCTTCCTTGGCCTTGAAAACCTCATTCCATTTATATAACTAGCAGAGCCAAGGCCAAAACCATAGAAAGAATTGTTCTTCCAGTATGTAAAATTGTGCTTGCATTCAAACCCATCTTTGCAATAACTACTAATTTCATAATGGTTGTAACCAGCATCAGAAAGTATCTGCGAAGCCATTCTATAAAAATCAGCAGATTGTGTTTCAGAAGGCAGAGGAAACTCCCCTGGTGTATACCTGCAGACAACCAGAAAATGAATCTCAAAACCATCATATTATAAAGTGGAAAGCCAATTTTTTCAACAATGAATTCTATTGCAAGACTTACAAGATTCCAAATTTTGTGTCTTGTTCAACTTGCAAATCATACACAGAGACATGTTTAGGCTGTGCTTTGACAGTGTGCCTCAAGCTCTCCTCCCACATTTGTGGAGTTTGGTGAGGGAGAGAAGAGATAAGATCCATGCTCCAATTCTCAACCCCACATGATCCCATAATCTCAATTGCTTCATAAACCTCCTTAATTCCATGTGCTCTCCCACAAGCTTTCAGCAACTCTTCTTGAAACGCCTGCACTCCCAATGACACTCTATTCACACCCAAACCCATCAACTCCTTCATTTTATTAGCATCAAAAGTCCCTGGATCCATTTCCATAGATATTTCAGCATCTTCACAGAGCCCGAATTTTCCCCTGAATGTATCCAAAATGGAGGAAATAAGTCTTGGAGACACTAACGAAGGCGTGCCACCACCAAAAAAGACAGTTTCAAGAGGTGGGTGGCTATTGAACTCTGGTTTTGTTGAGATTATTTCTCGCTGAAGCAATTCTATATAGTTAGAGATTCGAGGGTCGGTGTCGGTTGGGTTGGCAGAGCCGAGAGCAACGATTGGAAAGTCACAGTAGTGGCAGCGTTTGCGGCAGAAAGGGAGGTGGACGTAAGCGGAAGTAGGAGGGTGGTGTTGGTGAGTGAGATTGAGTGAGGAATTTTGGCGAACAGGTGGTGGGGATTGTTTGAATGCGCTGGTTACGATGGTGAAGCGTGGGAATTTTTGAACTGCAGTAGGTTTGGTGGGGAAGGTTGAGAAAATGGGAGTGAAGGTTGATTTTAGCATCACTATATTATGATTCTGATTCTTCAAATTCAATTCAATTCAATCAAAATCTCACTCTCTCCGCTAACTAACTCCTGTTTCCTTTAACCGTCAGCACAATCATGGGATAAAAGCTTTCTTATTGTTAACGTGGCAGTCTAATATTGTTAGGTTCTGACATCATATTATGCCAGAGGCCACGTTTCATCACAGCCATGCAATTATGAAACACGTCATCATGAATTGCCACGAAGCTCAAGACACATCATCTTGTAGTGTACACGTCATATTACCCGCATCAGCACAGTTGTACACATCATCAATTGAGGCCACATCATATTACACCACATCAACATAGTAGTGTACATGTCATCAGTAGTTGCCACGTAATATTTAGCCACATCAGCACAATATTGTACACATCATAAATAGTTGACACGTTAAATTAAGCCACATCAGCACATATTGTACAAGCCATAAGAATTTGCCATGTCATATTACACCATATCAGCACAATGTTGTACACATCAATAGTGGACACATCATATTAAGCCACATCAACATAATGTGTACACGTCATCAGAACTTGCCACATCATATTAAGCCACATCAGCAAAGTGTGTACACGTCAGCATAGTATTAAACACATTTACCAATCATATTACGCCACATCAGCGTAGTATTGTACACATCAACAACATTTGGGTCTTTGCAAGTAATTTTGTCTGTCTGATTCCAGTTTTTGACCTCTAATTTCAATTTGTGAAATACAGATTCAAAAACTGTGGTATGGAAAAAACGAAGATTTTACCAAAATTATTGCTTGTTAAATCGAAGCTGGCATCTTCAGCTTGCTGATCGACGACAACCAGACAGAGTCCAGAAACTATCGAAGGAAAATCTATTGAAACGCTGATAGCTGTGTATGGAGATTATTACTAAGATATAATTTCAAATTTCATAGTTTGCACTTTAATTATATGTACTTAACTAATTAATTGCATAGATTAACTATTTATCATTATTTTATCTTATCGGGATGTGTTGTATAGATTAGGCAATTTGTTTAAACTTTAAACAAACAGAGTACACAAATTTGAAATGACTGTTTTTGATACTTATGGGTTAATAGCTAATTAATTGTAGTTTAATTTTCATCCCAAGAGGCTCTAATTGGGGTTGCCCCAAAGAGCATGGCAAATTGGCAATTCCCAATTAGGTTTTTAATCGCTTGGTACAATAATGGAGGTATATTAATAGAATAGCTGGCCTTTTTTTATTTGACCAGAAAGGCTTCACTGTAGGATTCAAGTATTATAGGAATTTGAACTTGTATAATCAAACTTCAATGCGTCTTTATTCTTTTTGTTTTTTTTTTTTCTTGGGTTTACAGTGTCTCTTTATTCTTTAATTACCTTATTATTTTGGTTACTCTGTATGTTTTATTTTCTGTAGACTTAGATGATCTAATTGAATATTTCTCATGTTTTGTACTTATTTATTCTTCTTACAAATTTGCCGTAACCCAGAACTTGACACATGGCCTGGGACTCGAATCCATGTATCAGTTAAGCTTATTGTGGGTGATGAAGGCCTTACCTATACCTATAATTCACTTTCTCTAGGTAACATGGATCAAATAGAGAAGGGTGTTTGAGAGAGATGTTACTTTTTTGCAGCCAGTTATTAGAATGGAAGGAGTTGCCCACTGCCTCAAAGAAGAGAATCCTGATAAGAACGATAGTATTCATTTATGTCTGTGAGAGTGGAGCTTGCGTGGCCCTGTGTTGTTAAAATTATTTCAAGTGGGGGGTTCCTATCAAATCTCTTTGTAGTCATTTTTATAACTAAGCCGGTGGTCTGGATGTGCCAATCAGTTATTGTAACTTTTATATGCCACTCAAATTGTGTTGTTCTTCCTTTTCCAATTTTTGCCCTGTTGGAGTTGTTGAGGCATTGCTTAGGTTCACTTTAGACAGTATTTTTAATGATATTTTGATTTGGAATAAGATATGGTAGCTCAGGAGATAATAATAATAAAAAAAAAATTAAAAAAAAAAAAAGGGCAGAAATCTGATCCAGCCGTAAAGCAAGCAAGCAAACACTTCATTGAAAATGGTAATTCACTCGCTGATTGTTATGGTGTGGACTTGCTTAACAACTTGATACGACTCATACGAGGAAATGCTTTTCAATGACAACAAAAGAATACGGGAAGTGAAGTGTCTGAATAAGCTCTATCCTTTTTTTTTTTTTTTTTTTTCCCTTTAGAAGTAACAAATAAACTGAAATTATACAAACAAAATCAAGTGAAAATGCTAACATTCTCTACTCATACAAAGGAATAAATTACAAAATTTTGTTGCATCACACATTAGCCTTTGTCTAATGTCAAGCAAGATATTTAACCATGTAGGGGCCTTCAAGTTCATAACCCAGTTTCCTATAATAATGACGGGTTCCCACACCAGAAATGACTGCTATTTTAGTTGATCTATGTTCCCTGCGTGCAATCCACTCTGCTTCTTCCATTAACAGTGTACCATAACCCTGCCATGAAAAAGAAGAACAAGAAAAGGGAAAAATATGTAAACTCTGTGTGTAAATGAAGATTATTTACAACAATACATGCAATTAGCTGCAGACTAATGAGGAACAATTTTTGTCTAGTTCCAACCAAGAATGAGGAAAAAGGAGACTTTGACCTCCAATAAATCCATCTATCTCCTCAAATTACATTACAACTTAGTTTAAAATATGTAATTACTGTAATACCTGGTGTTGCAACTTGTCCGCATCACGCCCATGAACAGGAACAGCAGTTCCATATACATGGAGCTCACGAACAATAGAGCACTTCCCCATGAGCTCTGGGCAAGTAACATTGCGGCCACATTTTCGCAAGCGCAACAAACCAACAAGAATGTCCTGCAACCAAACAGAATTTTAGTAGTCCATGCTATGTTCAGCAAGCAAAAGCTTCTCAAATAAGCTAATATCAAGAAGCAACAACTACAACACTGAAACAAGACAAGTCACTCAAATTACATCCTCAAGGATCCTACTGCATTTTGTTATATAATGACTAAGATTTCATTTCCCAGCTGCCCACATGAGATGTCAACCGATCACTTTAGAGGATTTGAACAAACACATGCATATATGCGGGAAAGGTGTCTCACATACCTGCCGCGTATCCTCATATGAAAGAAATGTTTCCCAACCTTCATTTGCTGTATAATCACGGCGAACAAGCTCAACTTCTTCAGGCTTAATTTTGTGATGAATGTCCTATGTTTATTAAATTAGAGGCATCAGTCAGGATCTCAACTAGTTCCAAGCAGTAGTAGAATATCATATGAAATGGGGCAACAACCCTTTTCACTTACCTGAATTCCAGCCTCACGTGTACGGACATCACGGCATTTCAAGCCCAAATCATCCATTCGAGCTAAAGCTAGCTCCCTAAGATTTCCTTTCTCAACCCCAGATGTGACCAAAGGCATAGGAATATCCCGCTGCACTCTATAAACACGTGTCCAAGGAGGTACCATGGCCAAGATCCTTGCAACAATATCTACAAGTTGCTCAGGTGGATAATTTCTATATCTGCAAGCAGGACCAAATATAATTAATGCTTTTACACTGAACTATGCAAAATCCATCTTCATATTAGCCCTTTTTTTTTTTTTTTTTTTTGCAGCAAAGAATGATGATTGAATGATCACATATTCACATATGCTCCTATGTCTGCAAAATCTATAAAATTTACTTCTTTGACAAGGAAAATGATATAATTAGTAAGGCCCCATAATCAAATATGACAGATAATGAGGATAATAAAAAGATTCATAGGAGTTTATGCCTGAGAATGAAGTTTATAATTTACCTATAAAACACAAAAGAGGGGAGGAGGAGCTAAACAAAATCTAAAATAGGCCCACTAGGACATAACTTTAAAAAATTGATATTTTCTTTTCTTTCTGCATTGTAGACACATATAGAGAAAGAATTTTAAGCAGCAATTAAGAACAGCAAGGACCTGCCAGTTTTCCAGAGCTCATAAAGCCCAGTTCCACGAATTACAAGTGTAGGATAAATTTTGAGCCCATCTGCTCTAAATGAAGGACTCTCAAAGAACTCTTTAAAACTTTCCAAGTCCCTCTGAACCCCAACATTCGGAAGATCAGGCATCATATGAGCAACAACCTACAGTAAAGCAGTAAAATAGAAATTAAACAACCCGCAGCACTGCAGACAAAATATTTTTGATAAACTGAGACAGGAAACATAAACGACTAGAATTCTAATTAAAAGTAATCGAAACATCTGTTATAAAGAATATATTTTGTGGGTTAACATTATGATATAAAAGTAGGTCCATCATGTGTTAAAAACCCAGCAGATTTTATAAGTGAAAGCACAAATATTTGGAAAACACTAATGCGACTCAAAAAAAAAAATCAAGATATAGATTCTTATAGAAATGAAACCAGAATGAGGTGCAAGCCACCATTCCCGACTTTTATTAAAGGTAAGTGAGTATATAATAGGCACTAGCACACCTTGAAACCAGCATCCTTTGCCAAGCAAAAACAATCAGCCACGGCAGCTACTGTGTGTCCTCTATTAGTATCACGAGCAACATCTTCATATGTACTTTGAACTCCAATCTCCAACCGTGTACAACCATAAGAAAGCATTTGACGCAAATGAGGTCCAAGACAATAATCTGGCCTCCTATAAATTAAAAGTGAGCGAAAACTTATTTTAACAATTATTAAAGATGCATTGCAAGGATGTAAAATAAAACAAAATAATTTGTGGACATTAAACCATAAATACAGGATAGGACTTGCTCTAAGTTCTGACGCTCATCAACTCAGAAAGATAAAACAAAACTATGAACAGTAGAACATCTCCATTCTGTATCAATATGACTTTTGTTACTGTTTTATACAACCTGTTGTTTTATGCAACATAATAATGAGTCACCGGTTGGAATCTTCCAGAACAAACTGTACACCCTCCCACACTCCAAATGTCATGAACTTATCTATCTCATACAATTCATATATTATATGAACTTTTTCTTTTTGAAGGGATAATTTATATATTAACTTACGTTTCAATTGTCATGCCAATACACTTTGTTGCACCATGCTCAGAGTAGGCAACGGCCTCTTCAACATTGGCAGAAGTGTGTCCTGACAAGGCATCATGAAGGTTCCTGATAAAGTAATCACGGTAATCTGCCGGCAATGACATGAAAGTACCACCCATCAATATAAACTCCACCTGAAAAGACATACACATGTAAACCAGGCAAAAAAGGTGCATACACAAAATGCAGTCACTTTAGACAACTAAAATAAGAGTGGAGAATGAACAAAACCTTATCTACACTGTGACCCAACCGTTTAAGTTGATCAATCCTGCTTCTAGCCTGAACATATGGGTTATATCTGGAACCAAAAAGAAAGCAGGTAAATTAATTCAATGATTATCATGTGAAACATCAACTTCCGGATAACATCACCAACTTTCTTCTGGAATAATAAACCAAAAGCAACTGAAAATAGCAATTTTTTAGAAATAAGACAAGTTAAGCCTTTATGATTGCTAAGGAAAGATATTAATGAGTTAACGGACAGAGTAATGTAAGTCAATATGTGTAACAAAGTCATCATCACATACACAATAGAGTAATACAAAACTCCTCCTTTTCAATTATCTCATTTTCAAAGGAAAAAAGGTCCTATATTTCTTAAATTCAACTTAAAAATGCATAAAATATAATATTCCATAGTTCTCTAATAGCCATCATCTGAATCCTTAACTTTGAATAGTGATCAAGCATGGCTAACAATAAGGGAACAGCTCCTTTTATTTGTTTATTTTTTTTCCACTTTTAGCATTTCTGGATATATTACTGAAGAATGAATGTAGACACAAAACGTTGATTTAAACCAGGGCCCCAAAATCAGAACCCCCAAGAGAAGCCTCAGAGAGAGAAGACATGTTGACCATCAATTCAATTTCTGTGCACATTACCATGCTACCTTCATCCTTTATTGAATCCAGAGCATCAGCTAAATGTACACAGATGATGAAGTTAAAATCTATTAATGTTCCCAGTATAAATTTCACTGGCACTGAAATAACTATACAAGCAAATAAAAATAAAAGTGAACGACATAAAGCTGCAAAAACCAAAGGTAACAGGAAAAGATAACAAGAAAATTCACTTGATTATTGCCCAATATATTTCCCAACCAATCTAGTAAAAAATCTATAATCTGCTGTTACCATCAATTTATGCCTACTACAAATCACTAGATAATACAGTTCATAATCTCTGGTAATTTCATGTGAAAATGTAAGTGTATTGATTAAAAAGAACAGGAATTTTTTTAAAAAAATTTGAAGCATTCTATTCATTTATAGCTTTGGTGTGTGTAAATACAAGTATCATTACAACTTTTCTGAGAGTTAACCAAATACTACAACCAATAATACAATATGAAGATTACCAAATGTAGCCGATGACAAGTATTTAAATCATATATGGTTCATAACAGCCAAGCATAGCATTATCTATAAACTTTTAAGATAATTAACTCTTGCTCCACTTCAGTAATCATAGTTCTCAAAGCAGATATCCATTAAAATTTAACTCTTTTCATCACTGATAGACAACTTAATTATCAATTTCATACTAATTTAGCACTTCATTTGCTACTAGAACCCTACCTGGCTCGAATTGCGCGCATGCTAGTAGGTTCATAACCAGTATAGGACTGTGTACTATACTCAAAATCTGAGTCCGGGCCACCAGGACAATAAACGCAAATATTTCCCGTTGTCGCAATATGGGGGCACCGGTGCGGCTTCGACATGACGGCTACAACCGCGATTCCCGAGGCTGTTCGGACTGGCTTGGCACGAAGCTTGGGAAGGAGCGAGTCGCGGTCAGACTCCGGCAGAGCTGCAATCATCTCCACGAGCTTCGGGGCTCGTGCAAGGCCATACTTACGGCAGGTGGCGGATTTGATAGCGTTGAGGTCCACAGTTTGGTTCTTTCGTGAGAGTTCCACCATGGAGTTGACAATTTCTGCTATGGCTCGAACTCGGGCTTCCTCTTCGGTCAGGCCATGGGCTTGGAATCCGCCGCGCCCGGGCCGCGGCACCTTTTTGGAGTCGGAGATTACTGCGGTTGCCATCTGAGAGAGAGAGATACAGAGAGGCTAGCACACAAATAAAACAAAGCGAAAGGGAAAGAGAGCACTCGAGCTTATTGATGCCGGTTGAGCATCGGTCGGTTCGGTTTCCGAACCGAACCCAACCAAATTAACCGAATCAAATCGAAATTTTCACTGTAAAAAACCGAATCGATCGAGTAACATGTAAAATTGAATCGAATCAAATAGTTCGATTTTCAGTTTTTTAATTTTTTTTTCCAAAATTTTTAAAACAGAAAAAAATTATAATTAAAATAAAATTATAATTAGAAAAGATTATTAATTTTGACAATTTATTTTTTCAATTTTATTCTATCAATACTTCAATATTTTGCAATTTAATATTAAAAATATATAATTAATTCAAAATAGAA
>CATKHJ010000282.1:0-11156 GCA_949750685.1 Vernicia montana | reverse complement strand
GATAACAAAGAGCAAACATGAATAGATGCATATAAAAGATTGTTCTCAAGTAACTCAACATAAAAAGAAACTCATATTACCCAAGATTAAGCAAAACAGAGAATTAATAATGCGTTTAAATGAGATGGATAATTCGAGATGAAGCCAATCTACTCAGCAAGTGCATTATGCGCTCAAATATTTATCATTGACCCAGAAATTTTTTGAAATGAAATAGGAACTTAAAAAGGCCACGTGTAACAGAAATTGTCAATAATGAAATTGTGGTTCATCACCTTCTCAACTCACACTGTCAAAAGGGTTCAAAAATCCAACAAAATTGATGACATTCAAGATAGGCAACATATGTCTAATCTGCCCACGAGCAAAAACTTCAGGCATACAAGATGGAATACATACATGGAGTTCCTCTGAAGCACCAAGGTTTCCCATCCAGCTTAAGACCAATCTACTCAGCAAGGTCCAGTAAACCTCTCAACATGTACATTCAGCAAGGCTTAAAAGCCACTACAAAATCCATGGCATTCAAGAGAGGTAACATATGCTGAATCAGTCCCATATAAGCATACTCCAAGTACATATGAGAGGATGATTTCACTAGTTCCTCTCAAGACACCAATGACACCAGCGTACAAATACATTGAAGAAGTCAAAGCAACTAATTTCAAAGCTACCATAAAGACCATCCAAAGCACCAAGAGATGAACATAATCACTTAAATTCTGAGTGAGTAATGCATCTCGTCCCAAATACAGCCATAACCTCCCCAAGTAACTAACTGGTCCCTCTAAATCGCCTGTGCATGTTCTGATAACCACATAAGCCCACTACTCTGTTCAAGATTGGTTATCTCACTAACAGCCATTAGCCACTCAGAATCATAAGGCTGAAATAATTTGGTATCCAATTTATAGCTAATCCTTATTTAAAAATTTGCCAGGTATCAAATCAGTATCAGTAAGCTATATGGCAGTGCACTGCCCACTGTATGAATACATTCAAGGCACTAAATACAGGGATCCAGCCAACAAGAATCTAGCAACAAATCCATCTGGTATCTTATGAAACAAGATGTAAAGCAAATTGTTATCAACCACTCAGCAAGTCATCAACTAAGCTGTTTACATGTGTAATATATATCTACTACACCAGCATTAAAAGCAAATTACAATAGTTCTTTAAAATGACAATTAAAACTCAAAATCAATGTCAAGTTAACCATACAATCAAAATCCATACTCAGAGAACCACAGCTAGAAGAACATTAAATTCATAATCCAAAAACATGCATCTTAGTAATTCAGTGAAAATGCATCAACAACCCAGGGAGCCAGTGGTCAATAAAGAGACTCTCACTAATAGGCTAGTAAAAAACAGATAAGGCTCAATAAATTGAAAGGGGGGGCGTGCAGAAGAGATGAGGAAACAATAAAATTGAGCCAAATAGAAAGATTTCAGGTTCACACATATCTTTATTGCATAATGCATAGTATTACCTGGACACGGTCAGCTACTTGAGCAGTTCTTGCTGGCCCTATAATCACTATAAAACAGACAAGTTGGACTTAAGCAAAAAAAGCTGCAAGAGATTGTAGTTACGCTAGCAAAAAAAGCTGCAAGAGATTGTAGTTATGCTAACAAACTAATGACAAGGACTCAAAACTGTAATGCCATGAGGAGAGCAAGTCTTCTGGTTCTCTAGAAAGAATATGGAAAAAGACTGTACTCTCCCAAATGCAACTACTATGTGATAAATATAATGATCAACTCAAACCATTTGTGAGCATTGACGGTAGAGAACTTGCAATACCATAAAAAATAAAAATAAAAAAAGACATACAAATTGCATTCCAAATAGCTAATGAAAATATGGAGAAAGCTACAAGAGTACTGACAGTATATGTTATGCACAATTTCCTCGGTACCAAGAAAAAAAAATGCACTAACAGATTTACAAAGACATAAGATTGACAAGCCCTAAACATCCGTTAGTAAGCTGTGATAACAGATCTAATCTATTGCCAAATGAGGGCAAGAAGAACACAAAAACCAATAAAAAAAAGCAGCCTCTTCAGATAATAATCTTGCTGCCCTTGCCCTTGGTGTTGAGGATATCCATGTGCATGGCCGCCATGAAATGAATTAGAGAACCCATAAGGAAAGCCAGCAGCCGCACCATACATGGCAGCATCAGGAAATCCATGCAATTGAAGGTTAAAAAGTGAAGGGATGAGCCCACCAAAAGCTGCAGATAATGTAAAATTCCCAAACCTAGCTGTCGCCATTGGTGCAAAACCTCCCAACCCTCCCATGAATCCAAACCCATGTTGGGCAAAATGATTCGGTTCTGGAGGAGGGGCTGTTTCAGGCCTCTGCCCAGCAGGACGGTTAGGAATATTAACACCAGGAATGGACTTTGATCTAGGATCAGTCGATGTTTTACCCCTACCATAAAGGGGAACCAATTTCTCCTCTTCCACCACAGCCTTACAAACCGGGCATTCCTTGGATTGTGAGTGAAAGTGGAGCCATTTGTAAAGACAAGGCCAGCAGAAAAGATGGCCGCACAAAGTTACAATGGGGTCCTGAGCTAAGTCAAAGCAAATATTGCATTCAAAGTTACCAGCATCACCATTACTGTTGTTGCTGGAAAATGAGGGGTTTTGGGGTGGCCTGCTCGTTGATTCCCCAAACCCACTTGCCATCTCCCAACTAATTACTCCAAAATCTCAAATGCCTACAAATCACATACAAAATTAAATCAGCACTAGCAATAACAATATAATATGAAACCAAATTTGAACACTGAACAATTTTGAAACTACAATACTTTACAGCTGTACCCAACCTGAGCACAATCCAGAGTATAACACTACATTTAAAAGAGTTCACGAATATGCCAAAAACAAGAGGCTAATAGGGTTTTCTAAGATAGATTTATGCAATTGAATTCTATAATCTTGTCACTCCAAGGCTAACTATAATTGAAAAGTAGTATTTCCTAATCACCAAAAGAGAAAAAAAAAAAAAAAAAAAAAAAAAAAGAGTCAAAACACAAAATTCTCAGATCTTAATCTAAAATCGTAATTGCGTGGGACAACATATAAATCTGGATTGAGGCCAAATACTTCTAGAAGATCGGGGCCATGAAAGATGCTTATCCAAAAGTAAATTAAAATCCAGATTTTCAAAATGATACAATAATAATTTGAGATATGAATTACTGACCTTTATAGATAATTATAGAGAGAAAAGATCGACTGATCCACGAACCGATCGATTCCCAACAAGTCAAATGGAGGATGCGAGAAGCTCTGAAAATTCCTCAGAAATTACTTTGAAGAAGATTAAGAATAAAAATTCTTTTCCTTCTCTCTTCTGAAAATTTCCACGCCAAGTTACTTTCCCCTGTTTAGAGCGTACCGGTTGGTTTTCGTATCTCCCGGATTTTTCCAGCTGTCCCGTATCTAGTGGCCCCTTCAACCTTCTTGTATGTTAACCGTTGGATGTGTTCAGTTTTTTCTAGGGGTTTTTACACACAACAAAATATATATATATATATATATATTTCCTTTTTTATTTTAAAAAATATAACTTATTAAATTTTTTTTATTTCAAAAATACTCCATTTCCAAAAATATTTTATAAATATATCATAAATATAAAAAAAATATTTATAATAATCTAAAAAATAAAAAGATATTTATATATATATATTGTAATTTCTTCCTTTTTCTATTTCGATGATTAACAAACTTTATTTGGTAGCCCATTTCCATTTTCCATTATACGCTGCACTACGGAGGAATTATCGAGTGTACTTGGGTTCTCGTGTAGTGTTATGTGTTTGGCAATGAGAATTAAGACTTGTATTCCTAAGTATCTATTTCCTTCTGTTTGGTACGGAATACACCAACCCCGTTTACACTTTGTTTGGGAATAAAATAGGGTTGGGAAAAAAAGGTAGGAAAAGAAAAGGTGGGAAAAAAAAGGAAAGAGAAAGGTAAAATTGTTTTCTCCATTTTTGTTTGGAATGGTACGAAAGTGGGGAAAGAAAAGACGGGAAAAACTTTTTTCTTGATTTGAAAAATTATAGAAAATGAAGGAAATAAAAGATTATTAGAATGAAATTACTATTTTATCCTTCACATTGTAATATTTGGTTATTACATTTTGCTATTTATAATAATTAGTTTATATCTAATATTTAACATGTAAACACAATTTTTTTAAGAATTAAATTGTATAGTTGAAAAAATAATTTTATTAATTAGTTTCTAGTGTAAATTTATTAGCTAATTTATAACTGAAATTTTTTTATCATTTTATCGAAAATATATTATCATATTAACATTTAGAAATTTTATTGATACATAATAAAATTAGTCTTTATTCATATATAAATGATTGAAATCATTAGCCACTTAACTAAAAAAAAAAAAATGAACAAACCAAAAACCATAAAACACATCTTAGGATTCAAACATTATGTATATGGATATTTATATATAGTTCTTGTTTAAAAATTATTAGCAAACTTCTATAGTTTTGAAGAAAATGGGATAATTTGTCTAAGTAATACAAAGAAATAAAATAGTCAAGATGGATAAAATGGTAATTACAATATAAATCACCAGCTTTCCTTCCAAAAAATGGGTGTTTGACAATAGGTGGCCCCATGGGTTAATTTTCCTGTTCATAGGGGTGTAAATGAGTCAAGCCGTTTGCGAGCGGCTCGGTGTTCGGCTCGATAAAAGCTCGTTCGCGTTCGATTCGTTTTATAAATGAGCCAAACTTGAACTTTATTTTAAAGTTCGATAAATAAACGAATCGAGTTTGAGTAAAGTTAAGTTCGGCTCGATTAAACTCGTGAACAGCTCGATTATAAGTTCGTGAACAGGCTCGCAAAAAGCTCGATTAATAAGCTCGTGAACAACTTGATTATTATTATTATTATTATTAACTTACTAATATTGGCACTTCAAAAAAATATATTTTAATACTAATTGGATAATTTTGCTTTTATATTAATTTTAAATATTTTTGTTATAGTTATTTTATTAAAAATAAATATTTAGAAAGTTGAATATTTTGATAAATTATAAACGAGTTTCAAAACGAGTCGAACTCGAGTTCGAACTTATCTCGATTGTAATTTATTAACGAGTCGAACTCGAGAAGCTCGATTGTAATTTTTTAATGAGCCGAGTTCGAATTGAGCTCTTGCTCGACTCGAGTTTGAACGAGCCGAGTTTGAACATAATTTTCAAGCTCGATTCAAAGCTCGAGTTCAAAAAAAAAATATCGAGCCAAGCCTGAATAAGATAAAACTCGGCTCGATTACATCCCTACCTGTTGATTATCATTTCCCTCTCTTTTTCATTGTGTTTCCAAACAAATGAAACCAAAAAGTGGGTGAATTTTGCAATTTTCACTTTTTTTTTGGTCTCTTTTATGGTTTACTAATATGTAATTAAAATTAATTTATACTTTATATTTTATGTAATTTCTGTTATGACTAATTAATTTTAAGTACAAACTAGTAAAATTATATATATATGTATATTACTGAGTAAAATATACAATTAAATGAATTTTAGCAAGTAATCCAAATATAAAAATTCATTTATAAATACAATTTTTAATAAAAATTATTTGTAAATGAAATAAATTTCATATGAATTTATATCTAATAATATATTAAAATTAATTAATGCATATTTGGTGTTGGAAAGTTTAAATTATAGTTTGAAGTATTTAATAAACACAACATTTCTAGAAAAACTTTTTAAAATTTAATAATGATTAATAATTTTAAACTATAATTGAAATTTTAAAAGTTTAAATTTCATATTATCAATATTTAATTATTTAATTTTTAGTTGTCACTTACTAACACATAAATATTTATTCATTAGGTGTGCACCTACATTTTATGTAGATTTTGATCATATTTTTTAATTTATTTTATTTTTTCTTAAAATATTTTAACATACACAAATTACTATTTTTTTTATAAAATGTAAATATTATCTTTTGATAATTTAAATATTAATATAAAAAAATATATGACCAAATTTGTTATTAATGGGTTAACTAAAAAAATGTTATATATTAATTTGTATAAATTTTAATTGAAATCTATAAAAATATAATGATATGAAAAAAATATATATAATTGAGTAATTTTATTAGTTTTTTAAGAAGGTTACTTTTTTTTTTTTTGGCCAAGATTTAAGAAGGTTACTTAACCCATGACAAAAAATAATTAAATAATTTTTAAGTTCAACTTCAATTATATTTAAAGATAAATTAAGATTAACAGTAAGTATCACATTAGTTAATACATATTAAGTCTATTTAACCAACATAATTGTTTCTCTTATTTTTCTAGTTTTTTTTTTTTTTAGCCACTGTCAATTTTTACTTTTGATCAGCGGTGGTTATTATCTTTTTTTTTTTTTAACTTAAATATTGTTATTCAATAAATACATATTTTTATATATATACTAATCTATATATTTTTTGATATAAATTTATATTATTGTTCGCCTTATTTTTAGTTTTTTTTTTTTAATTTTTGTATTTCTTTGATTGATTATTGTTTCATATAAGTAATATATTTTTCTCTTGTAAAAGTATTTTGTTCATTTAAACTATTTATGATTTTTGAATTTATTTTATTGGTTTTAGATTTATTATTAATATTCAAACAATTGAACTTATTCAAAGATATACAGATGATCGATTTGTGACTTAATAGTCACCAAACATAATATATTTTCCTCCAAATTATTAGTTTTAATATTCTATTAACACAATTTGAGAATATTAGAAAAAATTTAAGTTATTTTATTGTATTTATTGATGTACTTTATAATTTTATTTGTATATAAAGATGTCTTATTTTTAATTATAAATAAAAATTTATAATATTTTCTATAAAAAAAAAGATAAATTAAGATTTAATTGTAATCATTGAATCAAACAATATTTTTATTGTAATAGATGGATAGTTGAATATTTATCATGGACAATAACAAAATTTACAACACTTCATCCTTAAGAATTTTCCCTTTTTTTTTATAATAATTAATTTATCAGTGATAGAAAAAATATAAAAAAATTTTAGGTGCGATTTGCTAGCACCGGACTTTCTAGAACTTCAAATA
This sequence comes from Vernicia montana, assembly GCA_949750685.1. Taxonomy (NCBI): domain Eukaryota; kingdom Viridiplantae; phylum Streptophyta; class Magnoliopsida; order Malpighiales; family Euphorbiaceae; genus Vernicia; species Vernicia montana. Next base: position 3,984 of record CATKHJ010000282.1, on the reverse strand, counting down.
ATGTTTGACTGACCTGCTTGCAAAATTGTGAGAAAATGGGCCTTATTTGGATAACCTATAGCCAGAGCCTAGAAGATAGAACCAATATTTTCAAACTCGATTTGATATAATATAATTACGTATATCCTTATTTGAATCTAATTACGTATCATTAGATTCAATCGTTTCGAATTAAAATTTTAAATAATATTTATTATTTATATGTTAAAAAAATATAATATATATATAATTAAAATTAATAAATATTATTAGAGCAATTAATGAATATTATTTAGAAAAAATATGAATTTGAGACTATTATTTAAAAGAAATTATGGTAAATTAACTCATTAAATAGCTATTTTGAGATCCAAATTATGGTGGATTTCACTACTCAGTATTGGGAGGACTACTCGAATTTGTGTTATTATATTTAAGAAATATGAATTTGAATATTCATATATTCAAAATGGTAAATGGGTAAATGATAATTTGAAACTCAAAATAAACTCTATAATAAGAAAATTGAGGAAGGAAAGTGAGTTATCTTATATTGAAAAAATGCAAAATTGGAATGAAGTATATATTAAAAAGCTCATCATTTCAATACTAAAAAAGTAGTCAATAATACTCTCTCTCACGCACATAGGGAGAGCAAATTCACTCTATTAAGCTTAGGTTCAACGTGTGCTTCATCAAATAACAGGGTATTACTAATTTTTTTCACATTAAATTAATTAATTTTCTTTACAAAAGAAAAAATATAGTAGGTATCGTTTGGTATTACAAAATCTACTTTCTGATAAATATATTTCATATAAAATAGACTTTTCAGAAAGTTATTTTTTAAGAAATATAAGTAATCGTGTGTTTAGCTTGCATATAATTTTATGAAAAGTAAGCTTTTTTTTTTTTTTAAATTTATATTATCTTTTTTAGAAATTAATAATATAAATGATAATAATACCTAACCATCATTTACCTCGTCCCATTTAATGGAGGGTAAATGTGTCAATTTATATTTATCTTAACTAAAGAAATTCAATTTACTAGGAATGTTAATGGTTCAGTTTGTTCAGTTTATAGTAAATGTTTCTCACAAAACCAATAAAATCGATTTTTAAATACTTCAACTCTTAACCAAATCAAGTAATACTAAAAAATATTCAAACCAAAATTATTTGAATTCGATTTGGATAGTCGGTTTGACAAAAATAAAAAATAAATAAAATAAAACAATTAAAAAGATCGTAGAAATTTAACAAATATTAAAATAAAATCATATTACAAGATAAACAATCAACATTGTCAATATTATAAAATAAAATAAAACAAATTTCATGTTGTGTACTTGAATTTCTATAATATAATAATAATAAATTAGAATGAAATATTGTTCAAGAAGTTGGTAGGAATCAAAATAACAACAAAAAAATCAACTAAAATAAAATAATTCAGTAGATATATTTAACTTCTAAAAAATGTAAAGAATTATTTGCATATTAATAAAGTACATATCTAAAAAATATATAATTTTATTATATTATTGGTTTGGTTCGGTTTAATTAGATTTTCATTTTATTAAACCAAAACCAAACTAAAAATTCAGTTTATAAAAATTTTAAAACCGTAACCAACCATGAAACAACCTAAATCATGGTTTTTGATTTGAATTGAATTGAATCAATTCGATTTGGTTAATTTTTTTTCAGCCCTACAATTTACCTAACCTCCCCTAAAAAATTTATTTATTCCAAATTCAGGAAGTAAAAATCATTTATTCTCAGAAAATTTATTCAATCATGAATACCAAATAAATTTATTTTTTAAATTTTTCAAAAAATTTTACTTTTTTACCTCACTTACCACATATCAAACAATATCTTAATATTTAAATTTTCACGTGTTATCATTTGCCTTTTTACATTTTTTTTTTTTTTTAAGGTCATTTGCCTTTTTACATTGAGAATAATTTAAACAACATAGTTTATTCTATAAAAATAACAAGAAGAAAAACGTTTGAAATAACATAATATAAAAATTACAGAATTTCAGTATAAAGTTATACTTCTTCATTCCCAAAAAAATTGACAAATTTTTTTTAATATTTCAAAAAGATTAACATTTTTCTATTTATTTTTCTTTTCCACAACATCTTTAAAATGTATTTAACGTTTAAAAAAATCAAAATTAAATATATTTATTATATTATTAAGAGTATATAAAAAAATCATTTTATTTATTATATTCTTAGTTTTTTTTGAAAAAAGAAATGTGTCAATATTTTTTAGACGAAATAGTATATTTTTTATAATATCACGATTAGTCTTTTTATACACTATTTGCGAAAGTCTGTTCAATTGATTATTGTATTCCATCTTTGAATTGAAATCCTGTTGTTCGATTTTCCAAAAGCAAAATCTTGAAATAAAAGTATAAAACAAGATTATGTTAATAATCGTTGAAAAGTCAGATTTACAACTTCCAAAAATTTTGTTAAATTTTCAATCCTCTATATATGTAATCCGCTGACCACCAATTCAAAAATTCCAGCAGACAGCGTCTGAATATTTGTCTCCATTGAGTACATTATTTCTATACCTTTCCTTTTCTTTTACCATTTCCTTATTCTTCTTGACTTTCTCTTGATCTGCAAGGAACAAGATTTGGCTAGTGGCTATGGCACTGTCCACTTTACAAGGCTTCAAAAATTGCTTATCGGAGCACCCATCAATTGTAAATTTCCGATGGAGCATTACCCAAACATGGGGATCAACTTGGTCCTTCATTTTCTCGGCTATCGCTATATACATCTCTGCCGCCATCACCCTCCACCTCCTCCTCTCTCTCCTTCTCAGCCGTAGCCGTAAGGTACCACTTGGTCCAATCCCAGCAATACACAGCCTTATGGTGGCGTTAATATCCGCCTTCATTTTCATCGGTTTACTATTCTCAACTGCTGCTGAGATCCGTGACACGCGATGGTTATGGCGACGCACAAAGACCACAACTGCTTTCCAGTGGCTGTTCTGTTTCCCACTGGGCACGCGCCCAACCGGACGCGTCTTCTTCTGGTCTTACGTTTTCTACCTCTCTCGGTTTCTTCACTTATTTCGTACTTTCTTTACAATTCTCCAATATCGTAAACTCACCTTCTTTACACTCTTTAACCAATCGATTCTCTTGTTGATGTCGTTTTTGTGGCTTGAATTTTCTCAGTCTTTTCAAGTTTTGGCTATACTTTTAACAACTTTATTATACTCTGTAGTTTATGGGTATCGGTTTTGGATTGCAATAGGATTGCCAAGAGCACATTTCCTTTTTGTAACCAATTGTCAAGTTGTGCTTTTAGGATGCAATATTGTCTGCCATTTTGGTGTTCTTTTTTTGCATTTATTGAAAGGTGGGTGTAATGGAATGGTAGCCTGGGCCTTAAACTCTGTATTGAATGGCGTTATTCTACTTCTATTTTTGCGGTTTTACTTCAAGCTACATTTGATAAAGAGGAAGGCTCGTTTAGTTAGTGAATTTGAGGCTTCTTCAAGGCATTTGCAATTTGATTCGGAGATAACAAAAAATGAGAAGGCTAGTTGATCATATGAGTTATGAGTTCACCTGAACTGTTTTTTTTTTTTCTTTTCTTTTTAGCTTAAACTCCCCTTCAGGTTTCTAAATCGCAACTTGATAGTCTTCAAAAATAAATTCAAGTATTACTAACTAAAAATTTTTGATAATATGTAAAAAAAAAAAAAAGAATGTATTCATCATGTAATTTTTGTATAAAAAAAAAAAAAAAAGAGCTAAAATGTATTCTTATTATACAAAACTCGATTTTTTGAAAAGATTTCAGATGTTTACTTGATGTGGCAAAAAGGTTAATTAAAAGGAAGAGCAGTTATGGTTGGTTGATGCAACATTGCAACATCAGCATTTTGCTTGGTCAACGCAATGAAAAGGCAAGCCGCCCTTGATCAGCTGCTATTCTTGATTTCATCTCATTTCTTT
>CATKHJ010000161.1:0-12633 GCA_949750685.1 Vernicia montana | reverse complement strand
TCCAATCAAATCTGATCGATCCTTAAACCCCTTCACCTCACCGTGGAATGAACTACGTGGGTTTTGTTCCCCATTCAATGGGAGTACGTAGGCATCCTTGGAATCTAAATCCATGTCTCAAATCCAAATCTCAATCAATCCACTTCCTCTTTTATTTTTCAATATAAATCCTTTATACATTGTAAATTTTGATTAATGTTATTAGTCAATTTAATTACTTTGGAGTGAAGGAGCGATCTTGTGATTTCCCTAGTACTCATAAGCGCTAGAGGAAATACTCTCCTTTGCTTGTGGATGTTTAAATACTTGCTCTTTATTTTTTCACGCACTCATAATTATGCCATGATCATGCACTCTAAATTGTAATTAATATTTGCCATCCATGAAATCAATTTTCAAGTCAAATTAAACTAAAAAGCCAAATTTAGATTATTTTAAACAAAAAATCTAGTCACAGAGCTCAACCTGGTTCGAGGGCTAGTGACTTTATCCTGTGATAAATTAATCAAAGATTAATAAATTGGAGTCAAATTAGGTTTTTCCTTAATTTTTTCATTTAAATAAATTAGGGTGGCGACTCCCGAATCTCTTTCAAATATCAAATCAATTTTTCGAGGTGATAGCTGCTTCCAATCGTGAGCATTGAAACTCATACCTTAACTCTCTTAAAAATCACTCGCCTTTCCTTAAGGCATTCCATTCATTTTTTCCCAAGCGAGGGGAGGAGTGTTCGGGCGAGGCCTCACATAGACCCACAATAAAATTCATTGTGACTATTTCCTACTTCCATTCCGGTAACTTGATTTCTTGCAGCAAGCCAGAAGGTCATTGATGCTCAAATTTGACTTATTGACAAGTCAGGCATGAGGATACAAAATTTGCCACATCTCTCTTCATTTCTGATCACCAATAACAGCTCTTCACATCATGATACATCTTGGTGGCATTGGGATGTACATTATAAGGAGCTTGGTGCACTTCCTTCAAAATTCTTTCGTTCATTCCATCAACATTAGGCACATATAGCCTAGTTCTGCATTTCAACACATCATTTTTCATTTCAAATTATGGTGTTTGGCCCTCCTTTACATCTTCTTTTAACTTAACAACTGGGGGTCTTTATCTTGTGAAGCTTAGATCTCATCTATCAACTTTAGCTTCACCTGAAAATAGGCTACTAATGCTTACGATTCATTCAATTCAAACCGCAATCCCCTATTAAACAGCTCTTTCAATTTCTTTACAATTGGTTTTTTTTCTGCACAACTATATGAGACAAGCTACCCATTGACTTTCTACTGAGGGCATCAACTACCACATTAGCTTTTTCAGGGTGGTAGAAAATTTAACAGTTATAATCTTTAAGTAATTCCACCCATCTCCATTGTCTTAAGTTCAAATCCCTCTACTTTAAGATATATTAAAGACTTTTATGATTCATGTAGATCTCACACTTTTCACCTTATAAATAATGCCTCATATTTTCAATGCAAAGATAACCGCGACCATTTCCAAATCATGAGTAGGATAATTTAGTTCATGCCTCTTGAGTTGTCTAGATACATAGGCAATGACTTTTTCATGTTGCATCAGGACACACCCATGACCTACTTTTGAAGCTTCACAATATATGGCAAAACCACTAGTGTCTTCCGGTAATGCCAACATTAGGGCCGAAGTGAGACAAGTCTTCAATTTCTAGAAACTCTCTTCACAGGCTTCATCCCATTTAAACTTCACTTATTTTCTTGTTAATCTTGTCAAAGGTGTTGCTATTCGAGAGAAATCTTTCACAAATCGACAGTAATAGCCAGTCATGCTAAGAAAACTCTGAATCTCTATAACAATTGAAGGCCGAGGCCAATTAGCTACTACTTTAACTTTCTTAGGATCAACTTGGATGCCCTCATTACTAACCATATGACCAAGTAAGCCCACATGATCCAGCTAAAATTCACATTTTGATAACTTGGCATATAATTTATGATCTTTCAATGTCTGTAATGTCACCATTAGATGCTCTTCATGCTCTTTTTTAGTCTTCGAATAAATCAAGATATCATCGATGAACACTGTAACAAATTTGTTTAATAACAGCTTAAACACCTGATTCATTAAATCCATAAAGGCCACTGGAGCATTTATTAGGCCGAATGGTAACACCGTGAACTCATAGTGGCAATATCTCATTCGGAAAGCAGTTTTACAAATATCTTTCCCTCAGATTTTTAGTTGATGATAGCCTGACCTAAGATCAATCTTAAAGAAGTAGCTTGCACCTTGTAATTGATCAAACAGGTCATTGATCCTTAGCAAAGGGTACTTATTCTTCATAGTCACCTTATTTAACTGCTGATAGTTGATACATAATCAAAGAGCCCCATCTTTCTTCTTTACAAATAACACAGGTGCACCCCAATGTGAACTGCTAGGCATAATAAAGCCTTTATCTAACAAATCCTACAATTGTGTCTTCAACTCTTTCAACTTCGTAGGTGTCATTTGATAAAAAGGAATAGAAATTGGTTGTGTACCTGGGAGAAGCTTGATATTAAACTTTATCTCTTTATCTAGCAGCATTCCTAGTAAATCATCGAAAAACACGTCTGAAAATTCATGGACCATAAATATTTCATCTACTCCTTTAGGAGTCTTACTTGTATCTACTACATGCGCTAAATATGCTTGGTATCCCTTCCTTATAAGTCTTCTGACTCCAATAGAAGATATCATATTAGAAGAGAGATCACATTTGTCACCTTGATATATGAATTTATTCCCATCATTTATTCCGAATTCAATCTTCTTTTCTCTACAATCAATATGAGCTCGATGTAAGGATAACCAATCCATATCAAGTATAACATCGAAATCCAACACATCTAACTCAAGTAGATCTACTGAAAGCTTTCTACCTTCTATTTCTATAATGCACCCCTTATACACTTGATTTACTTTCAGTAGACTTAGTTGAATTATCGGTGTTGGATCTGGATGTGATATTAGGAATGGATTGGTTGTCTAACCATGGTGCCCATATAGATTATAGTGAGAAAATAATAGTGTTTAAGAAGGAAGGGAGTGAAGAGTTAGTATTTCATGGAGAAAGAAATAATCTTCCTTCTAATATAATATCAACTATTGGGGCTAGATGTTTATTAAGGAAGGGGTATCAAGGATATCTGGCGCATATGATTGAAAAGAGGGAAGTTTTTGATAAGGTGCATCGAATACCTATTGTAGATGAGTTTCCAGAGGTGTTTCCTGAAGAATTGCCAGGATTACCACCCGAAAAATAAGTAGAGTTTAGCATTGAACTTCTTTTGGGAACTCAACCAATATCTATACCACCCTATCGTATGGCACTAGTAGAATTGAAAGAACTCAAAGTACAGCTGCAGGATTTGTTAGATAAAGGGTTTATAAGGCCGAGTAGCTCACTGTGGGGCACACCAATTTTATTTGTTAAAAAGAAAGACATATCACTCAGGTTGTGTATAGATTATTAGCAGCTAAATAAGGTGACCATAAAGAACAAGTATCCCTTATTGAGAATTTTGATCAGCTACATGGAGTAAGTCATTTCTCAAAAATTGATCTTAGATCGGGGTATTATCAGATCCGCATTCGAAATGAAGACATATACAATATTGCATTTAAGACTAGATATGGGCACTATGAATTTTTGGTGTTGCCATTTGGACTTATGAATGCTCCAGTGGCTTTCATGGATATGATGAATCGAATATTCAAGCCGTATCTAGATAAGTTTGTCATTGTATTTATCGATGACATTCTTATTTACTCTATGAGTAAAGAGGAACATGAGGAACACTAGAGAATAGTGTTGTAAACTCTGAAGGAGAATAAATTGTATGTTAAATTGTCGAAGTGTGAATTCTATTTGGAGCAAGTATGCTTCTTGGGACATGTTGTGAGTAAAGAAGGGATTCGAGTTGATCTTAAGAAAGTGGAAGATGTATTAAACTGACTGAGACCCACAAATGTCACTGAGATTCATAATTTCCTCGGGATGGCAAGGTATTATAGAAGGTTTGTTAAGGAATTCTCTAGAATAGTTGCTCCATTGACTAAGCTGACAAGAAAGTGAGTGAAGTTCTAATGGGACGATGTTTGTGAAGAGAGTTTTTAAAAACTAAAGACTTGTCTCACTACAACTCTAGTATTGGCATTGCCAGAAGGATCAAACGGTTTTGTTATTTACTATGATGCTTCTAGAGTAAGATTGGGTTATGTGCTTATGTGCTTATGCAGAATGGGAAAGTGATTGCTTATGCATCACGACAGCTCAAAAGACATGAGATGAATTATCCTACTCATGATCTAGAAATGACGGCAGTGGTTTTCACCCTTAAGATATGAAGGCACTATTTGTATGTTGAAAAGTGTGAAATTTACACTGATCACAAAAGTCTCCAGTATATCTTGAAGCAAAAGAGTTGAAATTAAGACAGAGAAGATGGGTGGAACTGTTGAAAGATTATGATTGCCAAATTCTGTATCATCTCGAAAAAGCTAATGTGGTTGCAGATGCATTGAGTCGAAAATTGATGGGGAGTTTATCCCATATGGTTACATCAAAAAGACCATTAGTAAAAGAGTTAAAAGGATTGCTTGACAAAGGACTTCGGTTGGAAATTTCAGAGTCGCAAGTGTTGATTGCGCAATTCCAAGTAAAGCCTAAATTAGTTGATGAGATTAAAGCTTCACAAGACCGAGACCCTCAGTTTGTTAAATTGAAGGAAGGAATTAAGGCAGAGCAAATAGAAGATTTTAAACTGGAAGATTGGGTGTTGAAACACGAGCACAGATTATGTGTACTGAATGTAGATGGATTAAGATAGCGAATATTGGAAGAAATACATCATGCTTCATACAGTGTTTATCCTGGTGCTACCAAGATGTATTATGACTTTAAGGGGGTATTATTGGTGGCCATGAATGAAAAAGGATATTGCAAAGTTCATGCCTTTGTGTCTAACATGCTAGCAAGTGAAGTTGGAACATCACAAGCCGTCGGGATTATTACAAGAAATTAAGTTACCTAAATGGAAGTGGGAATGTATTACTATAGACTTCATAGTGGGATTGCCAAAAACCTTAAGAAGTTATGATTCATTATGGGTAATAGAGGATAGATTGATTAAGTCTGCTCATTTTCTAGAAATCAAGACAACTTATTTAGTAGTACAGAATGTGTAACTATACTTGAACAAGATTTTTAGTCTGCACGGTGTACCAGTGTCCATCATCTTTGATAAAGGATCACAATTTACTTCACGGTTTTAGCAGAAATTGCAAGAGGCACTGGGTACATAGTTATACTTCAGCATAACATTTCATCTGCAAACAGATGGGCAATCCGAGCGCACCATATAGACGTTAGAGGATATGTTGAGAATGTACATGATGAATTTTAGAGGTATTTAGGACATGTATCTTCCCATGATAGAATTTTACTTACAACAATAGCTGCCATTCTATGATTGGTATGGCACCGTATAAAGCTTCGTATGGAAAGAAATGTCGGTCGCCAATATATTGGATGGAAGTGGGAGAGAAACATATGGAGGCACCTGATTTAATCAAGGAAACGATGGAAAAAGTGTCCATTATCAGAGAAAGACTGAAGACGGGATTCAGCAAACAGAAGAGCTACGCCGACCTAAAAAGGAAAGATGTAAGTTTTGTAGTTGGAGATTATGTTTTCTTGAAGGTATCCCCAATGAAAGGCATAATGCGATTTAGAAAGAAAGGAAAGTTATCAACAAGGTACATTGGGCCTTTCGAAAATTTAGATCAAATTGGCAATGTCTCCTACAGATTGGCTCTGCTGCCCAATTTAACACATGTACATCTGGTGTTTCACGTATCAATGTTAAGAAAGTATTTGCCTGACTCGTTCCATGTTCTACAACCGTAAGAAGTGAAAATAGATCAAGATTTATCATATGATGAAGTCCCAATTGCCATTATTGATAGACAAGTACGGAAGTTACGAAACAAAGAAATTAAAATGGTCAAAATATAATGGCGAAATCACACTATGGAAGAATGCATATGGGAAAGCGAACAAGAAATGCAACGTCAATACCCACATCTCTTCTAAGAATAGAGGTACATCTTTCGGTATTAAAATTCGAGGATGAATTTTCCTTAAGGGGGGTAGAGTGAAACACCCTAGGTGTTCCTAGGTCACTAGAGACTATAAAGTAGTTCAGAACTAATTAGAATAGGGGAAATGACAAAGGGGAAAAGATAATTAGGAATTGAAACTTTAAATAGGAAATGAGTTTGGAAAATGGTAAGCTAAGTGTAAAACTGATGAATTTCAATTCGAGAATTTTACAGATTTTGACTTAAAAAATTTGATAAAAGAATAATTAATTATAGTTCTATAATCTTAAAAATTAGATTAAAAATATTAATATACAATAATAATATAAAATAGAGTGAAAAGAGATAGAAAATGGCAAAGTTGAGAATAAAGGTTAGAAATTAATCATTACAATTGACTTTGGATTAATTAGAAAAAAAATATATGTATAAAATTGGAGGAGTGGCCGGATGAAGGATGAATTAAAACGTCAACAAGTAGGATAAATATTAGTAAAAAGGAAAAGGAAAAAAAAAGAAGAAAAATAAATATATATGAAAGTAGATAAGTTATTCTTATCTTCTCACTTCAACCATTTTTAACCAAGTCACTTAAACTAAAAGAAAGAAGAAGAACAAGAAGAAGAGGCTGAGGGAGAGCCACATATTGAAGAAAAAAAAGAAAAGAAATCCAAGCTAAGGTAAGAACTAATTCAAATAATGTTTACTTAGTTGCTTTAAGTAATTGACTTGTGGAATTTGGACTATTTTTGCATCTTCTTTACATGTTCATCTTGGGTTCTATGGGGTTTATGGAGGGAGTTGATTCTTTGAGGTTTGAATGAAAGAAATGATCTTGATTAATGGTATTTGAGTGGAGAAAGTTGAGGTGAAAGTGATGAAATAAGGAAAATAAGAGGAAAACCTAGGGTTTGGGCTTAGGTATGGTTCAGCCATGCTTGGGAAAATGGTGAGGGTTTAATTAATTTATAATAACTATGGGAAATACTTATATGGACATAGGAAAGGTATAAGTCATATTGAAAATTCAGAATTAAAATTAGTATATAAAACCCTAGTAGGAAATTCTAAGGAACTAAAGAAGAGAAGACAAATTGGTAAGGAGAGTTGACTCTTGGAAATTACATCCCCAACTCAAGGATCTTGTAATATGAATTTGACTCTATCCAAAACTGAGAAAGTGTAGGCTGGAGTGTGACTAAGAGTTTAGTGAAAGGGATTGGAGACTTGCTTAGTACTTTAGGATTTATAGAGCCTGCATTAGGACTACTCCTGTATGCATGGTCAATGGTGACATAAAAATTAAGCAATAGGTTAGAGGACCTTAGAGATAGATTTAAACCAAACTATAACTAATTAATTGGTCCTTTATATGTTTACATTTATTCAGTGAAAGGGCTTAGTCATTGAGATTAGGAATTGTGAGTTACAGTGGCAAAATTAAGGAAAGGTCAGTTTGTCCCTTGTATTAGGATAGTGTAAGATCTAAAAGTTTCCCATGAATGGAATAGAACTACAAATGAGCTTATTTTTGGATATGTTATATACTTATGTGTTTATTTTATAATTCAAAAATAATTATTGCAATTTGAGTAATGTAGCTCAGGTTATGGTAGAAACAAGAATGTTGGGTTAGTAAGAATTTAATGGGTAGAATGTAGAAAATTTAACATTTAGTATTATTGTTAGTATAAATAAGCTTATTGTATATATGTGTTGTATGTAGAACAATCTGAGGGGCAAAAGGAAGAGGAGAACAAAGAGGAAGAGGAACAAGAAAATCATTATTACCCTTACTATTTAAGTTGAAGAAAATTAAGGTGAGTGTATTCTATATTATTATGCTTGTGTATCCTAATTTCCTTTCCCATTGGGTATGATTCTTATAAATTCATTAATGACCTTGAAATGTTACTTATCTAGAACCTCATTTAAATGATTTCCATTGTTCGTTTGCAATTGAATTTGATTCCATTCGCATTTCGATAATAGACTTGCTTCTTGGTTCCATATTCAAAAACTTGATGTGGCGAATCGCACACTAACAATTGCAAATGCACAGGTCGTTATCAAGTAATAAAATGATGAGTAAGTATCGTCTCCCACGAGGAATGTTTATAAGTACTAGCTCAAACTTCAATTATTATCTAGTGAACAATTGATTGAAAAATAATTAATAAATAAAACTAAACTAAAAACATAAGAAGATTGATAGATATAAATAAGAATAAATCTATCTAGATATGAATTCCCCTAGCTTATCATGAATGTTGTGAATAATGAAATTAATTAATCAAACAAAGCATTGAATTGGCGTTCCACTAATTTAGATTAAAACCTCTCTCGAGTGATTTAATCCCTAATCCCTAGGTAAAGCACAAGGAATCTCTTCTCAAACACAATCAAATAGTTCATGCATTAAGAACAATGAACAATAAACCAAAGGATCTTGTAGGTCTATCTCTAGCACCTCAATCAATCCTCAATTTTTATAAGTGATCAATCCATATTAAGGTATCTCTACTCATTTAATATGGAAACAATATATAATCAACAAGCTAGCAATTTGCCAATTAAAATAATAAGATTTATCATAGAAATAAGAAAATCAAAGATGAATTAATCAAATCTTGTATTATTCAATCCATAGAATCAATAACTAGGATTCATCAATATCTAAATAGGAAATAATTAGTTCATAATAGAATTCAAAGATAATAAATAAAAGAAAGAAGAGATAAAGAATCCCAAACCATCCATGGATGATGTTGCAAAAATCCTCCCTTCAATTCTTGATTTTCTACTTCAATTCTATACAAAAAATGGATATTTAATCTTGATTACACTTTTAATCTCTCCAAAATAAAGTTCCTAAACTATCTACGAGCCAAAGGAACCTAAAAATCTCCAGCCGTGCGGCTAGGGTTCTTCCTAGGCCTCCAAAAGCTACTTCAAAAAGTTGTTAGATCTGATTTTATAACATTACCGTCACACCACTGGAACCCTAGCCGTGCCTCCACCCGTGGGAGGCTACTGGATGTATTTCCAATTTGTTCTTATCACACCACTGGAACCCTAGCCGTAGCTCCACCCGTGGCTGCCTAAAAATGATAGAATTAGGCTTTTTGGTCTTCATAAATTTTGTAGATATTTTTATTAGCTTTCCAATGACACCTAAATCGTCTCCATCTGACATTTGTAGCTCGATTTATGCTCAATATACTCCAAGGTTTCCAAAACTGTCAATACACCAACTCTGCATTTGATCTTCAAAACTTCTCTTCAATTCTCGCCCAAAATGCCTCGAATTCATGTCCTATCTTTGTGATTTCAATAACATTGATTCATGGAAACCTAAAACGTGAAATTCCTATAAAAGAACTCTAGAAAAACACTAAACAAACAAATCAAACTCAATTTAAGGATAAAATACATTAAGAACAAAAGGGTAATATGTAATCAATTCAGCACTTATCAAATTCCCCCACACTTGAGTATTTGCTTGTCCTCAAGAAAATTAAATCATAATAATAGTAAGAAATAAAACCTACCCTCTCTAGTCAATGAATTCAAAAAGATTGACAACAACTCGTAATCAGCAAGGCTCAACATTCTCAATCAAGTGCCAATTCTCAAACATGGTAACCAAATCAATAAATCTCTAAAACAAATCTCAAAAACCTAAAATCTAAATTCTAAAGTTACAAGTTTGAGCAAAGAATTCCATAGAGACAAAAGTTGAAGAAAAGTAGAATAATAAGGATTTTTCTCTTAGGTGCTTGACTATTCCCTTAAATTTTCATTTTGATCATGCATTTCATTTTTATGTTTTCTTTTCAATTAACTAAGGAGCCCAACTTGTTTGAATTGTCATCCAAGCCTTTTTACGTGAATGCAAACACTTGTGGTGCCGGCCTTTGGTTACTCAGCTGGGATCACACACTCAAATGACTACTAGCACTATTCATAATCTTAACCCCTTTTGTTTAAAAGAGTCAAGAACAACGGAATATGTAAATATTTTCAAAGCTCCTTTGCACAATCTTTTTTTTTCCTTTTTTTTTAAAGAAAAACAGTCAAGTTACCTAAAGTATTAAGTAATTCTACTAAACTAAAACAATTGTAACAGTGGAATAAAATAAGCTCAAAAAGTGTAACTAAAGTTTCAAATTTCAGGTATGCAAATCATGACCACCACATTCAATCCTTAACACATGATCAATTTAATCAAGACACACTTGAATAAGTCATTGTCATAGCAAAATTAGAACAATTTATCACTAGAGCTAGTTAATTTCAAATCAAACTATCACCACAACTTAATTCACTTAATCGCAAGATTCAATAACAAATAGCATCTCTCCCCCACACTTAAGTAACACATTGTCCCCAATGTGTTATAAACAAGTAAAACCGAAAAAGTAAAAGAGATAATTAATTGCCCTGAATGATGTCCCACATGAATATTTTGCGGTGTTCCTTCCAATCAGATTTAGCCATGATCAAATCCATCCTACATATATAGAGATTGAACTAAAAAAAAAATATAAGATCCGATCAAAGTAAAATAAAAATAAAAACAAAAAAAATAGAAAAATAAATAAAAAAGAAACCATTAATGGGTTGCCTCCCATTCAGCGCTTCTTTAACGTCGTATTAGCTGGACGTTAGCCTTATTCATCCTCTACCAATGGCTTGGTGGTTGCACTGTGCGGGCTACCTCCATAAATCAAAATAAATAAGAATATGCAAAGGTATTGGCTTTCGCATAACCTCCTTACAGTAAAAATAAAAAATATTTTTGGTTCTCCATTGCATGCAAATCTAGGCTTGCCAATATCATAATTATTATCGAACACTCTTACCCACAAACTAAATGTAGGGATTTCAGCTTTTGTACCCAAGAGAGCAGGAACGTCACCAACTTCAGCCACCTCTTGCAATTCAGAGATGCTCTACCCAAATTCACTAACATTTTGCTTCAACACCTTCACAAAATATATTGCCCTCCCTAAAGAGAATTTAGAGACTACAAGTACTGGCCACATACTTGATTCTCTAACAAATATGCACTGAGAGAAATGGGGCAATGGTGTAAGATCATTTGTGGCTAGGTGTTCATTTGATAGAATTCGGGGTATATGAAGGGTGGGTATTGGGGTTTGTGAGTGGTTTCAAGCTGTCATCAGAAAAGAAGTCTTCAACATTTGAACTCACTCCAACCATGTCATCATATGGCGCAATTTGGGATTACTCACATAACAAATCATACTCATCCAATGCTTTTTGGAACATTCCCAAATCAACCTCACCATTCTCGTATTCTTCATTATCATCATCCCACATCCAATTAATGGTAGTGGTCTGTTGTCGCTCTTCCAAAATGGTTTTGGTATTGTTGGGCAAATTGCTTTCAGGTCTCTCACTTAGCAATTGCAAAACTTGCCCAACCCAGTTTTTTAGATTGTGAAGAGAAGTTTGTTGGTCTTTCAAAGCTGTCTCGATGCTCTGAAATCTTCTATCTGTGTGAACCCTTAATTTTTCACCCTCCAGTATGCATTTGAACCTTAAAGGCACCTAGGCTCGGTAATCAGATCTCCGAAAGCCGAAATCCCAAAAATTGAGAATCTGAGCCTTGGGACCCGAGACCTATTGTTTGGCCTCTGAAACATCCTAATATCATCTAGGATTGAATAACGAGAACAATGCAACTTGAATCGTGTAAAATGGAGTTGAAACGGGTAAAAACAATGAAAAACGGCAGAATCGGCTCTGTCTGACCTGGAGGACAGCACAGGGTCCTCCAAGGACCGGACATGCCTTGTGTGGTTTCGCACAGGCTTGTATGAAACCGCACAGGCTGTGTACGTTCCCAAAACAGGCTTGTGCGGTCCTGACTTGCCTTGTGCGGTCCTAATTGGTGTTGTGCGGTCACAGGAAGGCTGTGTGCAGTTTTGGCTGTTTTAATTCGTTATCCCACATTGAAAAAAGATAAAAACTTCCCTATCTGCTCTACCTATATAAACTACCCCCCGCCCAACTCATTTCCACACAACTTAACACACAAAAGCTAGCTAAATCAAGCCTAATTGGTTAAAAGCTAGCCATTTTTTAAAGGCTTGGTTCGAAAAGAGCTGCCTTTTAGTTAAAGTTTTGTTCTTTTTGGGTGGTTGTTTGCGGGTTCTCTCAAGCCAGTTTGAGAGAGTTCTAAGAGCCGTCCGAGTAGCCATTAGGAGGCTTTGGTTCCGCCGAGTCAAGTCAAGGTGGAATTGCGATCCGGTCGCCCGCTCCGTCCATACGTCCCGAAGCCTCATCATCAAAAGGTATTTATTTTCTTCCTTTTATTTATTTATTTATTTTGAAGTTTGCTTTGTTGTTTTCTTTACTTACTTTTGTTTGCTTCTAGTTTTCTTTTAGTTTAGTTTTTTCTATTGCTAGTTTTCTTTTAGCTTAGTTTCTTTTATTGCTTTGCTTTATTTCCCTTTGCTTGTTCCT